>JAQFYJ010000527.1:0-12737 GCA_034694685.1 Isotoma anglicana | reverse complement strand
ACAGACAGACGGACAGACGGACGGATGGACACGAACGTTCGCATAAAGTGCTTTCGCTTCGCTCCCGCACTTAATAATAATAAATGTACAGACCGAGTTTGCAAATGAATTGAAGACTGTTTACTCTGAAATATTTTCTTTGTACGTAGGTTTCCTTAATTATGTTTTTATAATTAGTTATGGAAAAATCAATTTACTCTGATGATGGTAAAAATAAATGCTGTAGAAGCGTAATTGAATTATTATTGTCTTCATCATACGGTGGCACATTTATTATTCACTATTTTGTGGTTAGGTTAGAGTTTGGCTAGAAAGTCATGGCTCATATATATAACAAGTGTATGGTTGAGATCTGTTTGGAACGTTGGGTTTTAAGATACGTTGTCTTTTATCTTCAGTGCGGAACTCTCTGGGACCAGGTCGAACGAGGGCGAAAATATAGGCATTGCAGATGTGGAAATTGTGGAATTGCGGATTAGCTTTATTTCCCAACACTACAGCATTTTATACAGCAAATGGGCCCAAGTCCTAACCGATATAATATTATAGACCGTTGTGTTTTGTTCTATTTGGTGAAAATAATATGAACAGTCGGAATTGGAATAGGAAATCAATTGACATTCTACTCAGATGCCAGATGCAGGTGCATGAATTGAAGTTTAGATTACTTAAAGAACCATATTCATAGGTAAACACTGTAGGCGATATTTATTTGGACAATTCTCTTCTGACACAAGAGCTTTTTGCATGGATGGATCGCTGCTTGTTAGCAAACATTTACATCTCAATTCAATTCGCGTCTCTTCCCATATAGTACATAGGCGCATGATTTTTTATTGCAATTCCTTATCACTATACTTAATACTTCGTCTAGATATATTCTTAAGAACCTAAACTGTAAGATATAAGTCCAAACAAGGCAAAACCAGTGAGACTGAGCAGTAAATTAATGCATTTTTTCTATTTTAGCTTCTCCAAAAAGAAAATCGATATCTCGTGTTCCAGTGCAAGTGCAACTCATAATTTTCTGTTTGTATTAATAAATGCAGTGCAATAGACATTGTAAGATTTTTTTACCACTCTGAATTGTTTATTAGGACATATTTGAGGTCTATAGTATAATTCTTATGTAACATTTATATAAAATTAGATAACATTGAATTAATGTGGGGCATCACTGGCATCAGGATGGAACACCGGATTCTCCAGAATCTGAAATGAAACTTATGAAGTAATAACTGCAATGATGCAATAAATAAATCTGAAGTAAAATATAAAATTAAGTTTGAGCTCAACTCTCATACGAAATAGCTCATGGTATACAATATTTCATTTCATTTCTATCGAATGTGGTTTTGCGGTTGGTTTGATTACAAATTGTTACAATTCATTATATACTACTTATTTAGTAGCTATTCTAAGCTGGACCATACCACCGTCTCACGTATGTCACATCAGTCTACCCTTGCAGAAGAAAGATAAGTAAACTCTGGTGTAGTTTATTGCTTACCTACCTATGGTCCTACTGTATCATCGTGTCATGGGGGATTGTGGTTCTTTAAAAAAACCAAAGCCTTTACTATCTACTTTAGTAACATTCCAACATGACAAGAGAACAACCAAACCGGACACATTTCTGCATACACGGTCCATTCCATCCATGACACTGTAGACTTTAAGGTTAAAACGGTGGAGAGAATTAGTTTACCGTGTTATGTTAAAGCAACAGTATGTCATGGTTGGACAAACGAATACTCTTGTTAGGTAACGATATTGCTATTTTATTACCAAAGGAGTAATATTAGTTTGGGGGTATGTTGTGTGAGAAAATAAAAAGACAGATATTAAATTGGCAGAAAATAGTAAATGTTTTACTGAAGCTTGGGGACGTAAAAGTAATAAAAAGGAAATAGACTCGGTGTGGTATTTTGTTTGATACAACTGCCTGCATGCCATACATCGTTGGTTTTTGGTTGGTATGTGTGATTAGTTTAGTTGTTCACCATCACATCATGACTTTACTCTTTGTACAATGAAATGAATTTGTATTATATTATTATTATTATGTTGAATTTTATCCTTATGTCCTGCATTGCATTGCTACATCAAATCATCCTAGATTTCTTTATTCTTCCAACTTCCAACTTCGTATCCATAACTCACTTTGATGATAGAAGTTGTAGTTGATTTGACAGTGGTTATAATAATGATTTTATGCACAAATACAAAATAATAATAATAATAATATGCTTACACAACATACAATAGTTGTATGTATCTTGGTATCTAGTGCAGCAAGTGAAATAGTACTGGTTGGAAGTTCTGTGGAACTTCCAAACCTTTCCATCTAGTAAGGGTTTGGTCTTTGGAAGTTACTTGGTTTGGTTCGATGAGTGGGGGACTACGTTGAGCAAAAGCAAAGGCGATTTTGAGCTTGGCTGCTACCACCACATTTTGCTGCTCTAGCTGCTGCTCTACTTTTCCCATATCGATTTGCAGGACAACCTTGGAGTTGATGTAGCACACAACGTAGAAGTACTTTAGAGTATGCATGTAGAGAATAGAGAGAAAGAATCTATTAGAATCTTGAATCTAGCTCTAGATAGAGAGAGACTTTTTACCTACCTACCTACCACCACCACTGCCAGCACTACCTAAAAAACATAACGTATAACATAGTATAGTATTATAGTGTTTATTCCCCCACCCGAGAGTTTTGTTCCAAAGTTCGTCGTTCGTATTCAAACCCTTTCTCTTAGTTTTTGGTTACGGGTTAGTAATACTCACTCTGGTCTGATGTGTGAGTGGTATGGTGTGGAACATTGGACATGGAACATGGAAGTCATCTTACATTTTACATAACATTGTGTATACATATACGTCCAATATTATGGGAAAATGAAATCCAAATCCAAGTCTAGTTTTGGGCTGTCTACTAAGCAACTCCAGTATAATATCATTGTAACATAATATGTAGTTAGTAAGTAGTGAGCAGTCGGTTGTAAGTTGTATGTAGTCAGTCGTGAAGCTTTCTCCTAGCCGAGAGAGAACTTAAAACCATTCGAACTTTCATCATCAGAGGAGAGGGATGAGTCTCTCATCCTTACTAATAGTACATCATCTCCAGCAGTACGAACTACCACCAACCACTCTTTCCTCTCACACACTTTCTTTCTCTTCTCTAAACTATCAGATGAGATCCGACACAGTCAGTCAGTCCTTTCTCCCATAGTATATAGTTGCAGAGCCACAGAGTCAAGTCAAACAGAAGGATTTTAGCCCTCGAGTCGTTCTGACGAAACTATTAAACTTACTCACGGCTCACATCGCTACATTCATACTACAACTGATCCTACGAACAAAAAATAAAACACTAAAAGAGTACATCACACAGAGTAGACCACAGTACAGTACAGTAAACCATAAGAAGAAAAAAAAAACCAGCCACTACCATGCATTGACATTCTAATCGATTTTTTTTCCTTTATTTTTTACACCATACCAGTAAAAAAAAGTCTATCGCATCGCAGGCAGACCAGAGGAGCATCAGCAGTTATTTAAGCAGTCATGAAAGGAGAACAAGAAGTGAAATTATCACTGACGTCGTTCAACTTGATTTCCACGCGGTGAAAGTACACTTTCACTCGATTATGTAACCTTTCTCTTTATCCCCTCTCTATCTCTATCTCTGTCTTGATACACACAATATTTCTCTGTCTACAAACTATAACTTTGCAATTTTTGTCAACAATTTATTTATAAAAACCATTAACTTAAATACTGCTTTCGTGACAGAAGTAAAACATATTTATATAATAATAAAACTAATAAAATATAAAATATAAAATATAATTATTGCAAGTATTTCAGTTTCGTGTATGATTTAGAAGTGTGATAAAAAAATACGTATTTCTTAATTATAAAATCATCTTGGGAGGAAATGTCTATAAAAGTGCAGACGGATTCCGTCAATATTAAATACGCAACTATCAAGTAATCATCGTCTATTATATCTGATGGCCTATTTGACGATTTGGGATTTTGATTATTATCAATCACCCATCAACCATTACCAGTCTCACCATTCCCTGTCTCTTTACTACTTTCTCTGCAAGCATGTAAGCACCCTTTACTTAATAATTACCTTGTAACAATATCTTAGTTCAAAGTACGTAATGTTATGTGCTTTTAGTAGTTTTTACTTGTTTTTTTACACAATGCTTTAGGATGAAATTAATTACTACGAGAGAATAACACTATTAAGTTTAGGTTGTGAAAGCACTCATGGTTTTCCATAAAGTTAGATATAAATATATATATGTATGCATAAAAGCTCAAAAGTGTTTTAACGTTTACGACTTGACATTATTCGCTTTTAATGACTTTTCCGCAGAGTTTTTGAGAACAATGGCTCTTTCAATATTCTCTTGATATTTATTATTATCGTTCACTTACAGCACAGCGAGCAGAGTAGTAAAATGCCTTTCCAATAGAATACAATGCATACAAGAGATTTAATCAAGCATTGTAATATACCTTATCTTAAGAGTTACGGGAGAAATGCACCTCACAGCGGGGTTATTATGATGAGTACACAATATGTTTGAAAAGATGTGCTCCTTATGGAATGAATGAATAAATAAAATTTAAATGCCTTAATTGAGTCCAATTAGAGTGATCATTAGGGAGCTAAAAAAGCAAGAGGATGGTTGAATGTGTGATTAGATGTATCTGTGTTTATGAGTTTAATCTAAATCCATTTAATCTTGTTAGGCTTTGTAAATAAACTCTCACCTGTTTAGTTTCCCAGAGTTAAACTATCTCTCATATTAATTTATTTACTGATGAATGCAGCACCATGATGAACGTACGGTTTGATTAGATAGACAAAATGAAAATCCTCAGCAGCATCATCACAATATTATCATCATCATCATTTTAGTTATTTAACTCGCCTAGCTTTGGAAGACGACCTTTTAGCTAAATACCCTATCTTAAGCGAATTATAGTGATGAGATCAAAGGGCACCTAAATGTTTTGGAGAGGGGCTTCTTTAGTAGTTCACTTGTCAAAAGAAATGGTACACATGGGCAAGCAAAAGGTACTTCTGCCATTAACATTAACTATATTGGACGTTCACTCCTTTTGTTGTTATGTTACTACTACTTACTTAATGCTGTACATAGTTATATTGCAAGGTAGAAAAAGTAACAAAGTATAAGGTCACACAAGATGAAAAAGATTGCAATTTTTTATATCAACTATAATAGAATATGTATAGCATCAGGATATAAGGGAAGTAATTTTCAAATTGAAAAAATTCCTCCTTTCATTTCTTTGGAATGGAAAAGGACAGAACTTTCGGCAGGTAAATAAAAAAATTTTAAAAAATGGTTACACGACAAATATCCCCGTTTTTATAAGTATATTTGTCGCAAGGCATATATATTTCAGAAGGCATAATTCAACTTAGGCATCTCTGTTGCAGAAATACTTTTTGTGAAGGGGTTTATTTGACAACATATTTGTCGGAAGGCAGATATGTTAAGAAGAATTTCTGTTGCAAGCATTATTGAAAAAAATCGTCCCCTTGTCGTCGTCGTCTTTGAAATATACACAAAATCAACTTTGTTAAACTGATTTAGTACTTAGTTAAAAGTATTTCCTAGCATCTCCATATACTTGTACAATAGTACAATCTAGTAAAGTGCTATTATCAAATGTCAGACTTTGTAAAATAACCAATTGAAGCAATAAAAGACAAACTGAAACTCAACTGATTTGCAGCAGGTATAAACGTCGAGGGATATTTGTCGTAGAAAGGGAAAAAATATCCACCTACGTTGTACGTAAAGCACTTTCAGGTATTCTAGCTTTCACAAGTACAAATAACACTAGTATGCAAATACCATTTTACTAATTATTTACCATGTAATATAACTAGAATAACAAAAACAAGCTAAGTATTTACTTACTAAATAACTTCACCTTCTAGAAATGTTCTATAATACTTACATTTTGTAGTCAATGCAATGCTCTCCTTAGTAAAAATAAAAATGTAAAAACAGGTAATTCACTACAAAAAAGTAATTACTTGCTACCGCTAGGAAATCAAAGGAAGGCTTAGATAAATTCATATAATAAGATGATAAGATCGAATAGGTATTGAGTCATGTAAAAACGAAAATTAATTTTCTCTTGGAAAAAAGATCAAAGAAAATATTATTTCTTGAGATAGATATAATACCAGGTAGTAAAAAAAAGAGCAGAGAATCATCCTCAGACTGTCTCACTCTCATACTATTCTCACAGGATGAAGGACGATGCATGAAATTGACAAGGTTAGAAGATATTTATACGAAATGCCAACCACAATAGGAATAAGCAGGATATATTTATGTCTCTAAAAATATAATATATAAATAATATACGAAGAGAAATTTCAAACTGGTGGAAAGTAAGTTTGTATCAAATTGCCGATTGAGTCTGAATCTCAGAGGGAAAGCTCAGAGCCGGTTATTGATCTGATGCGCGAAATGTCTATGAATTATATAACATAATACTTATGACTGGCAAGAAACGAAAATGCTGAATGCAAACTGCCAACTGCAGAAGTCTGTGCATGTATATGTCTATATGTATAATAATGTCGTGGGTGACTTGACTTGTTAGAGAATAGAATGGAAAAAGTAGAATGGGAACGAAATGATTTTTTTGTCATCATCATGAAAGTAGGTAGACTGAGGTAAAAGCATTTGAGAGTTTAGCCAACGGCAAATCCTGTTTCGTTGTTAGTATTTTCATTCACAACAATAAGATTTCGCAAACTTTAAGTAAGCCTGACCTAGTTATTTCTCAAGGAGCTTTAAAAAGGCTTGAAATAAAGCCCTTCAAAGTGATTTTACTTTCTCCTCTTCTATTTTGACACACAAAATGAAGACAGATAGTAGAATAAGAAAAAGGTTGAATAAGTTGCAATAGTAGTACATTAAAAGAACTATTGAGATAGTAGTTAAGTGCACACCATATACCCTACTACCATACCATATACCAGTAAGGTTAAGGTATTTAATGTAAAAAGTAAAAGCTTTTCCTCACTTGTGATTTCTTTCTTATTTTTCTTCGACTGAAGTGTGGGATGGAAGAAGATGGTCAAATTAAGACTTGGAGAGAGTAATGAGTGAAAAGTTTCTGTGTCCCCGATTAGCGGACTACCTGGTGATTGTAGGCTCTCGGAGCCCACATCACTCAGCTATCCAACCACCTGAGCTACTTCGACGCTATCCACTTGAGGATCACAAAGTAAGTTACTCTATTCAATCTAGATAGCTTATATTATTATTATTCGTGTCCAATTCTCTCCTTGTCATCATGATGACACGTTATCATGACATAAATGATATCATTTCTATGCTTCTTTCCTCTCTCCTTTCTACGTTTCTTTATTTCATAAGACGAGAGAAAAAGCAGAGAGGAGAAGAGACAATTTATTTTATCTTTCTGCTATTCCTACTTGGTAATATTTTTTGCGTCGTACATTACAAAGCGCTCTTCCATTATCGATAATATTCCATGTATATCTTTTACAGGACTTTCCATTGCCTCTGGATGTAGTCTTCTTCTGTCAACCTGAAGGGTGTGTTTCAGCAGGTCCTAAAAGACCTGCCTTGAGAGATGCTGTCTCTTTTGTGTTCACCTTGACGGACAAAGATTCAGGTCAGCCAGCTAAAGTAGTATATCTTCTTCCTTTACCATAGATACCCTCTAAATTATATATGGATGAATATATGGATGAATTTTTATACTCTTGTAACCACCGTCCGTAGCAATGCAACTCTTTCTCATTTTCTCTGCCTTCCCTTTGCTTACATTAAGTGTAAGCGGAGTTGCAAAATGTATCATGAAACGCTAGAGTAGACCCTGGGAAAGACATATTTATAAATATAAAGTCTATCTAGATATAGAAACTTGCTTTCACTCAGTCAGTGGTAATAAGAGTAGACATGAAGGGAGGCAGCAGTAATAATAATTGAATTATCTACTTCGTGAGAAGGCTGGATGGTTGAAATGGAAGTAAAGTAATAATCTGTCCTTGCTTGCAAGCAAGCAAAGTAGTTTTCAGAGAAGAGATAGTATATTTTGTTGTTGTTCTGAGATATCTTTGTGTCTATTGCGTCAACATTTTATACCCTAAGCGAAAGGTAGTGTTCTCAATTTCAAAAGTAATTATGGTTTTCATACAGGGAAGACAAGGTATGGCGTTTGTCTCAATTTTTATCGACGTACTGAACGCACAGCTCCAACAAATGGTCGAAGGAAGGATTCCGAAGGGAATTCTAGAAAACAGTCTTGGAGAAAGTCTTTGGATAAAAGTTGCGACTCTGCTTTCAGGTAAGAGAACCAGACTATCTACCTTTTATTATTAATATTATGCAGGATGTAACTCATAATATACAATAACATGTTTCCCATTGTTATTATTAACTTAAAACCCATGGTGTTCTTCTTACGACGCTATTACTTGCTACCTGCATCCTTCATTCCCAGAAGGAAAGAACGGAGATCTGACTTTACATGCTCTGTGTAGCGTGATATGTTTCGATTAGTCAGGCTAATTACCTAAATAGCTTCGAGTAATATGTATATATACCGTATGGACAAGGTAAATGATAATGTAATAATAAATTGGAATTTTGTACGAATGTCTCTGTAGCAGTGATCATCGAAACGAAGCTCCAAATGATTCCGAAAAGGAAAGTCCTAGTAGCAGAAGGGAATCGGATGTGGTGACCAACTTTCATCCAACTAATCCATTTCTGACGGAACCCTTCATAACAGGAACGACAACAAGCTCCCGACTTGGAGTCACTCCTCCGGTCGGAAATGAGTCCGAGAGTGGAGGCTCCAAGTCTCCGTCGCCTTCACCCCGAACCACAAGACGACGCCAGGTGGGTAAAACTTTTGCAATAGAATTGAAAGAGCTTTTCGTTCCCAGAGGAATATTAACCTACATTTGCCTCTCGTATGATGATGATACTCCTTTGATCCTATATGTAAAAGGTATATATAGATAGAGGGACCTTGGAGATATATTATTATGTAGATAGGAGGAATGTGTAAATAGCATTCTCATCATGACCTAAAGGCAGTTCATTTAATTTTTATGAATTTTATGTTACAGAGAAGCAAGAATCACAGTCTAACTTCCCTATGCATTTTATCACACCACCCGTTCTTCTCATCGCTTCGACAGTGCCTAACTATACTGAAAAGATTAATTGATGCATGTAACGACAATACTTCACCTCGGAGGGTTGGGGCTTCGAAACTAACTCCTCGGTATGTTTCCAGTTTTGGAAAATTATTTTTTAATGGCCATTTCTAGAACAGAGCTTACCATCAATATCAAAATAAACTCTGGGGCAGTTACCATTTTAGCCTTTCAAAACGATGGGAGGATATTATTCCCTTGGGGAGTTATATTTTCATTAGAATTGTATTTTATAATGCATTATTGTGTCTATTGATATGCATGAGCTAAAATACCGTTCAGTTAATTCCATATAGGGTTGCAATTTCAAGTTTTACCGTATTGCGGATAAAACGGCTTTAAATGGCTTTAACGCAGTGCAATAAATATTCAGGCGGATTCATACAGACTTTGAAAAGGGCTTTCGTAGCTGTTCTAATGAAGTAATAAATAACAAGCATTTTGGGCTAATATTCTCTGTATTTAGGGACAGCTTATGGAGCGTTCTTACGGGTAGAAACACTGACTTAGGCTCCTCCATTGTTGCTCATGACGTACGAGAGATCGAAACTTGGATACTGCGTCTTCTAAGCTGTCCTGTTCCCGTTCCCGGGAGTACAAGGGTTGAGGTACGTTTTAAACATTATATAAATAGGTTATATTAAATGTACCCTACATCAAATGATGTGTGTTTAGTAACATTGTAAAAGTTTTAGGTGAAAAGTTAGAGAAAGGTTGATAATTATTTACACGCTTTTCTATTTTTCATACAATTACAGTTGGAAGTTCTACCTCCGGATTTATATCCACCTTTAGTGTTCGCCCTTCCAGACAAAACTCGTTTCAGTCTGACAGATTTTCCATTACACCTACCGTTAGAACTCCTCGGTGTGGAATCTTGTTTACAAGTTCTAACTTTAATATTTCTCGAATGCAAAGTAAGTTTGGATGTTTCAAAAGTTGAGGAAAACAAGAATAAACTGTTATCCTTGTTTTCTGATTGATGTGTTATTATTCTTTTATCATCCTTTCATTTGTCCAATGTAACAACACGGCGTTGTTCTTTTGTTCTCTCTGTTCTGCAGGTTGTGATACAATCCCGGGACTACAGCGCGCTCTCGATGTCAGTACTGGCCCTGGTTACCATGTTATACCCTTTGGAGTACATGTTTCCTGTCATTCCGTTGTTACCCACTTGTATGAGCTGTGCCGAACAGCTTTTGCTAGCTCCAACCCCTTACATTATAGGAATCCCAGCTAGCTTTTTGCCTTATAAAAAACATTTCAGGTAAATCTATTATGCATTAGTGTAATTAAACGATAATAATAATAATTAATAAGATAAAATCGAAAGCAAAGGAGATAATAAATTGTGGAAATCTCTCAGACTTCCTGAAGATGTTTGGCTAGTAGACCTTGACGCAAACAGAATATCCGGACCAAAGACCATGGAGAGAGATAACTATGATTTTATCCCGTCCCTTCCTGAGCCGGAGGCGTCCGTTTTAAGGAATCACTTAAAACAGGTAAAGGATGCAACGGTAATTAACGTTTCTTGTTCCCTTCAAAATTGCAACACCCACTCACTGTGCCCAAATAAACCAAACCACACCTTTGTCATGCAACACAAACATATTATGGAGTCTTCCCCCAGTTGCACTTTGTATATGAAATCTCTGAAGGCTGAGCCCCACCTTACACACTCTAAGATAAGACAAGCACGGTTGAGACATAATAATAATGTCATACAATATGTATTCAACCTTTCTCTATGGAAGCTTTAACAATTTATTTTTTCTACCTGTTGATCAGAGGAAAAAGCAATACCTTGAATAATTTATGCCTAAATAAAACTCAACCTACTCTTACAATAGTGTTCATTCTTTTCCCACGAAAGCGTGAGTCTGTGGGACAAGGTGTGATGATACGTTTGAAAAAGCAATATTAAATTAATTGGTGTGTTCATGTAATAAATGTTTGATGTTTTCTTCAAATTTTTCTATCCCCACAGTTTCTTTCAAGTATTTTTTTCAAATTCAATGAGTAACTATCAAACACTTTTTAAAAACTCGAAACTATTGAAACATCATTTTGTTAATTTATTGAAAAGTTTTCTTCCAAATCAAATGTTTAACTGTTTCTTATTTTTCTCTTGTTCTTTCATCTTTTTCCGTGTCACGTGTGCAGGCCATGGGTCGCATGGACCTGCAGGTCAGTTTCATGTCACCTACTTCGGTCGAGGATTCAGTCGGTGTTAGCGAAAATGTTGGTGTTTTTCTTTAAAGATTTTATGGCAGTAAAATTATTTTCTTGTAATAATTAAATATCTAATTATTATGTAGGAGTTCAAATACAGTAAGCTAGCCTTTGCATGAGAATTTTGATAAAAGTTTTTGGGTAAAATGAATGCGAGGATTAGCATTGAATGAAGTCAGCATTAACAAGTCCTTTTGGGTTTGTCTTTAGAAGCATGATCAATTTTAAGTTTTCCAATTTACTTTATTGCTACCTAGAGATTGCATTTAGTATTTAGTAGCATATGTAAACATGTTGTGCATGTGTATTTGTAACAATTGGCCGTATTTTATTCTGCTTAAAGTTTGCATCTACCATAATTTTGATATAGAATGCTTTCCTAACAAATGAGAATTCAAACGTTTTTAAATGGTTCCTTTGCTTGTTGAATTTACTCTCGCTTTGCTTTTGTATTGTGATTTGTGACAAAACTTTATGATTTGAGTTGATGTTTGCCAACTGTATTGTTTTATGTGTGGGGATGTTTCAACAGGCGTTGACAAGCATGTCATCGGCACCATTTCCAGAACTCACGACTCACCAGCCAACAGACACTAATACCAATCACAGCACTCTGAGTCAATCTAAAACGGTCACGAATAGCTCGTCAACAGTAACTTCAACTTCTTCCATACCTTCTTCTTCTAAGGCACAACAAGCAAGGGAATCGCTACCACCCATGTCCTTGCAGGGATCACCTGCCCCAAGTATTTCATCCGGAGGACCATCTCCGAGTTCAGGGGCAAGTTCTCACTTTCCCCAAGGAAGCTCAGCCCAGTCTAATCGGCAACCTAATTCCAACTTTAATCCATTGATTTATGGGAATGATGTGGACTCTGTGGATGTGGCGACGAGGATTGCCATGGTAAGATCTGATTTTGAAAAGGGGTTAATTTCAGTTCAGTGTAAAAATATAGTACCACCTGTCACCTGTCAATTTTATTTAGAAATCGATGGGAAATTTTTGTTTCAATTCAATTCAATTCAATTGTTTATTAACGTGAAACAAATATAAAATATGTTTTACATATTGTTGCCAATATCAGCTCACGGCACGGTTACAAGAAATAAAAGAAACATAAACTATCTCCCTGAGGAATAGGACCGGTTCAAATTTTCAATACCGATATAAATTTAGAGAGTTTCAATATGCAGGGCTTATTATCTTTGGTTAAAAGAGTTCTATTTCGAA
>JAQFYJ010000526.1:0-12747 GCA_034694685.1 Isotoma anglicana | reverse complement strand
ATGGTTTCTAAGGGTAGTTTATGGTTTCTAAGGGTAGTTTATGGTTTCTAAGGGTAGTTTATGGTTTCTAAGGGTAGTTTATGTTTCTAAGGGTAGTTTATGGTTTCTAAGGGTAGTTTATGGTTTCTAAGGGTAGTTTATGGTTTCTAAGGGTAGTTTATGGTTTCTTAGGGTACTTAAATGGTCACAAGCTCAATTGTTCTGCTCTGACGCTCCTTTGTTACACCATTTACTAAGGATTATTTTATACATCATTAACGAGCGTCAGCTCAATTGTGCTGCTCTGACGCTCCTTTGTTACACCATTTACTAAGGATTATTTTTTACATCATTAACGAGCGTCAGCTCATTTATGGTTTTCACTGCGTCCATCTGTTTGTCTGTCCGTCACACCGATAACTCAAGAACGGATTGAGATAAGGCTGATCTCTCTTCTGTGCATATTCTAGACCCCCTTAGCTTGGATAAGTTACGAGATGGGCCATGTAGGACCACCCACAAGGTCACAATAAAAAGGTCAAATTTCTGACCCAATGTTAAAGATAGGGAAAAAAATTTTTTTTCTCGTAATTCCTTCTCCACCACCACCGCATGCTTTCTATGAAGCATAGGCACCCAAATAAAATCCAAAGGGACCTTAAAAAAACCTAACCACACCCCCAACAGGGGAAAATGAGATTATGGATTTAAATTTTAAAGGTACTTAAGGGATTTTAAGGGTACGTAAGGATACGTGAGGGTACTTAAGGGTACTTAGGGGTTTTTAAGGGTACGTGAGGGTACTTAGGGGTTTTTAAGGGTACGTTAAAGTACGTGAGAGTACTTCGGGATTTTTAAGGGTACGTGATGTTATAAATTAATAAGTGTGGGGGATGTTATTAGAGAGAGATGATGCTTGGTCAAGTGTGAGAGAGTGACTGCCTGTCTTTAATTATAATCCATGTAATTATATATGAATACAAGAGATGATTATTGTATGCTTAAACTATACATTTACATAACACGCCGGTCATTTTTGGAGACTGACTCCTGTCAGTTACATTGAATACAATTATAGAGTTGACCTTATTTAAAAACTAGTAAGTAACAAGAACATGAAGTAACATACAGAACAGAAATTGAAAAGAAACAATTATGAGATTTAAGTTTAGTAAAATGTTTAAAATGTTTTTGTTGATTTTCCAGCTTGAAGTTGAAATTAAAGATTGAATTTAGTAGAGATGGAATGAGAAGTTGATAGCAGACAAATTAGGGAGATTTTGGTGACTTAAAATTTTGATCCGAGAGTTCTCAATTTGAAAAGTTTATAAGATTATGCGATGATTTTGATATGAAAATGGACTATTAGATTCTCTTCAGATGGATTTGGTGTTCCGAGGATTTTTTTATGGAGATGTTGTTTAGACATGGACTTCTGAATTTTTTATTATGCTTAATAACGATATACAGGTAGATGATGAGAGATTTGATATTGTTGCTTGGATATGGAATGATGAGAAGTATTGAGTAGCTTGATGAACGTTCATGGATATGAGTGCATGGATTGAAATTGACTTGCTTGGATATGACTGCTTGGATTTGAAAGTACTTGGTTTCATGTGAGCTCAAGGTTTATTATGGACTTGCTTCGAGATGAGTGCTGGGCACGGATTGATATGGAATTGCTGTGTATGAGTGCACGGATTGATCTGGATTTGCTGTGTATGAGTGCACGGATTGATCTGGATTTGCTGTGTATGAGTGCACGGATTGATCTGAATTTGCTGTGACTGAATTCACGGATTGATCTGGATTTGCTGTGTATGAGTGCACGGATTGCTTTGGATTTGATGTGTGAGTGCACGGTTTCTGAAGGACTTGCTTGAATATCGATGAATGATTGACTTATTTTTAGATTCCTAAATAGTGTTCCCTTTGCTAGGACGGAGGGGCTGCCGAGCGCTTCCTACATTCTTGCAAGGGCTCCTTAATTAGATTAATGAGCTATTATAAGTTACGAGGAATTGGATTTGAATTCGATGTCTTAAGTCTCCGGTTGACTGCAATCCTCAATTGTTGGTTGTTTCTGAAGTAGAATGCAGTACTTGGATGTAAAATGGGTGATTGTAGTGATGTTTTAATCCATTTAATTTCTTGGTTGAAAAACCAAAAATTCACGCAAATGCAGGTGGCCAGCTTGCAAAAGATGATTTCTGAATTTTAAAATATTTTTTACAATAAGTGAGTGAAATAAAATTCCGAGTGGCTCCAATTAAAAATGACGTTTTGAGTTTGCTGCCGATGAGAGCTGGAATATTCATTATTCATATAAGCCGACAAATTCATTATTAGAAATGTAAAATGTACGGCTATGTTCTAATATGAAATTTATAATTTTGAAGATGAGATGAGATGATTTGAAATTTAAAGATGCAATGATTTGCTTTGAAAACTTAAGTTGAGATTATTTTAATTTTAAAATGAGACGAGTTGAAAAGATGAGAAGAGTTGAAATGCAGAGATGCGAAGAGTTGAAATGTAGAGATGAGATGAGATGAAATTTAAAGATGAGAATAGTTGAAGTATAAAGTTGAGAAGAGTTGAAATATATTGTGAAGATGTGAGGAAGAAATGAGTTAATTTGGTAGCTAAGACTTTCTGAAAAATTGGAACTAGTGAAATATGGAAAGTGGAAAAAATTGATGTTTTATATTATACATAGCAGGATTTGTCATTGCTAATCTAGAAAAAGAATGATCTATAAAATGAGAATTAGTTACGTAATTATTGTATACATTAGTATTTACATGAAAGGATCTGTGGGAAAAAGCTGAATTTACATTAAAAATTCTAAATTTTTTTCATAACTGTTTAGGTTACAGATAATTAAAGTGATAAAATTGCTTGAGCTTAATTTCTTCTTAACCATTTACATTAAGTAGAATAAAACTCTTAATTGCTTGAGCTTAATTTGCAGAAATTAAGAATGCTGACCGAATTGAATCTCATGAGAGAATGCTGAGTATAATATTTAGTAGAATATAGACTTGTTATTAGAAACAGAAAAGAAAAGGAAAAGCTTTAGATGTGATGATTCATAGCTAAGATATTGAATATCTTGTTGTTTTGTAAGATTGACTCGGGTAGCGTTCTAAGAGCATATTTATGTTATGAGAAAGAATGAGAAGTCCAGTGTCATTGTAAGATCAAGTCCAAGGTTTGAAATTTTTCTAATGTGTTTTTTTATAAATGTATTTCATTGTGTGGCTGATGAATTTCTGTGTAATTTTGTTACGAATATCATAAAAGTGCATGTGATGAATTTTTGAAGGAATTTTCTATTTATATCATTCAATAATTTATCTGATTGAGCCGGCTGATCACTCCGTTTGCTGAGCCGAATATGGTTATTTGCTCTGAAAGTTGCATTTTAACCTTAAAAATGATAAAAGTCCCTGTTTTTGTTGCGAAGAATTGATTTGAATCCGAAAAATAAGCTAAGTAAGTAAAGTTAAAGATGGAAGATGAGGATTGAGTAAAGTTGAGATTCTGTCTGAATCAGCCGAGAGGCTAGTTGAGATTTTGTTCTGATATTTAAAGTAGATTGTGAAGATGAAATGATGAAAGTGTCGAAAATTCTGCGATGATGATGACGATGAGTCTTTACTTAAAGATGAATTGGAAGCAGTTGAAATTTTCTAATTACTGGAAAGAAGAAAAAGTTGTCTTGAAGATGGAAAGCATTTTTTGATTTCTAAGTTGGCTGGAAATTGATGAATTCACGTCCAAAGTCGGTGAGGATTCCTGTGTAAATCGTGATGAAATTATCATCACACTTGCGATTGTACAACATTTTCGACTTTTTAATCGAATTTCAAAAAATGAACTCTATTTAAAAGTTTAATTATATAAAAAATTGGTAAAACTTTTGAAAATTAAATTTAAAACGAATTAATTGAAATTCGTCACTTGGAGTGAGAGTATGGAATCTTGTCGTATCTCCACCAAATGTTATAAATTAATAAGTGTGGGGGATGTTATTAGAGAGAGATGATGCTTGGTCAAGTGTGAGAGAGTGACTGCCTGTCTTTAATTATAATCCATGTAATTATATATGAATACAAGAGATGATTATTGTATGCTTAAACTATACTACATTTACATAACAGTGAGGGTACTTAGGGGTTTTTAATGGTATGTGAGGGTACTTAGGGGTTTTTAAGGGTACGTAAGGGTACTTAAGGGTATTTAGGGGTTTTTAAGGGTACATAGGGGTTTTAAGGGGACTTAGGGGTTTTTAAGTTTACTTAAGGGTATGTAAGGGTACTTAAGGGTACTTAAGGGTACTTCCAAACAGATAGCAAGACGCCTTATCTTCGTGATTAGCATATATTTTCGTTATCTAATTTAGTTTCCCTATCTGCACGTAGCTTAAATGAGGTACCTCTATGGATAGCATCTTCGGATCTTTGTTTGTTCCACATATTATGGGATAAAGTAGTTTCTAGGTATAACTTACTCTCTGTAAAATACTCTTGAACATTGACTGAATAAAGTCCCTCGAGACGTAAAAGGTCCAGTATAGGACAATTCTCGTTGTAATCGACATTTTTTTAAGGGTACTAAAGGATTCAATGTTTGCAAGTGTGTCGGACTTTGTGACGGACTCAATGTATTCAAGTGTGTCGCACTTTGTGACGGACTCAATGTATGCAAGTGTGTCGGACTTTGTGACGGACTCAATGTATTCAAGTGCTACCACCCACAAGGTCACAATAAAAAGGTCAAATTTCTGACCCAATGTTAAAGATAGGGAAAAAAATTTTTTTTCTCGTCATTCCTTCTCCACCAAAGGTACCTTAAAAAACCTAACCACACCCCCAACTGGGTAAAATTAGATTTTGAAAATTTTGAAAATACTAGAAACATGTATCCATGGAACCGTTCATAAAAACACTAACTTTTAAAATTAATCTGTGGAAATACAAAAGTGAAATAGTGAAAGCAATATTACGCTTTCTGTTCTTCATCAGTCATTTTAGTTGTTTCTCGTTTCTTTAATACTGCCTAGGGTATCTAAGTCTATGAATACTGCACTGTCATCTGTATTAAAAATAGACCAAATTAGATTATTATGGAGCGTCAGCTCATTTATGGTTTTCACTGCGTCAATCTGTCTGTCCGTCCGTCCGTCCGTCACACCGATGATAACTCAAGAACGGATTAAGATATCGGGATGAAACTTGGTACACATATTCTAGACCCCCATAGCTTAGATAAGTTCCGAGATGGGCCATTTAGGACCACCCACAAGGTCACAATAAAAAGGTCAAATTTCTGACCCAATGTTAAAGATAGGGAAAATTTTTTTTCGTAATTCCTTCTTCTCCACCACCACATGATTTCTATGAAGCATAGGCACCCAAATATTGTGATGTTAAAAATGGAAAACTATGCATAGACTACGAAAAACACAGTCTATGCACGACCCATAGCATAAGTCATTTTACAGAATAATTAAAAGTAATAAGTCAAGTGTCCAAACCGGATATTGCGGTTGAACACTTGCTTAAGTATAAGTATTGGCATTCTCCATCCAAGAATGCGAATACTTATCACTTCCGTTCGAAGAAATCGAGAAGAGAGAATTTAGCAATAGAGAAATGAAATTAAGTCAGTGAGCTTTGGGAAGCGTTCCTTGACTCATTGTAAGCAAAAACCTTGTCACTCGGTGCAATAAATTCGGGGCGGGCATTAGGCTCGACTCCGAATTTATGAGTTAATTAACAGAAAATCGGGTTTTTCGGGGTTTAGCCCCTAGGTTAGTTAGAAGTCCCGAATTTTCGGGCATAATACAGTATAAGTACATATATTATTAAATAGAAAAGTGAGTTAAATGTGAATCTAAATAATTCGTTAAATAAATCAGCCTAATTAGTGAAAAAACTGTATTGTTGAGTGTTGATTCAAGGACTCAGAAAATGGATAAAGTAAGTAGTAATTATGTATAATAGCATTTGCATTTGGCTTAAAAGGGTTGGGAACTTCATGGCCACCATTAATATAACGTTCGTATATCAATTTACATAATAAACTTTACAATATAACCCAAACGGACCTTAAAAAACCTAACCACACCCCCAAAAAAGCAAATGAGATTTTTGGTTTAAATTACATATATGGATAGGGCAATAGGTTTAAACGTAAAAAAAAGTATCCCACGACCCTAACCACACCACCAAGGGGGCAAAATGAGATTTTTGGTTTAAATTACATATATGGATAGGGCAATAGGTTTAAACGTAAAAAGTATCCCTCGACCCTAACCACACCCCCAAAAAAGCAAAATGAGATTATTGGTTTAAATTACATATATGGATAGGGCAATAGGTTTAAACATAAAAAAAGTATCCCACGACCCTTATCACACCCCCAAAGGGACAAAATGAGATTATGGGTAAATGACACTATAGCCGAACTTATGTTAATTTAAAAGAACTTTATTCAAAAATCAGAAAATTATTCAATTACATTAAAATTTCGTAAAGCTATTAAGAGTAAAACTCCATAAATTATAAAGTACTATAGGATTTTTACAATGAACTAGAAAGAGTACAGAGTGGTATCTGTAGAAGGTTGAAAGGCTTCCTCTAACTGAGTTGCTTGTGAATGAAAAACATCGTCTTTTATCATTATGCAATTTCCATGTCTTTTCCTTAAGAGTTGGGATTGACAGAATATTCTCTGTCAACCACAACTCTCATTAACTTTTGGTTTGGATTCTTGGAATCAAAGTTACTAAAGTAATAATGATGTAATGCAGATGAAGGGATGGGTTATATCCCCTCACTTAAATATGACTTAGGGTTTAAGTTTCCTGTGTCATACCAAGGTCGACTTGTAAAAATTTATTGTTTGGACTATTTGGAATAGGAAAAATAGAGGAGAAGAGAACTTCTTATCTGAGAAGATAAAAATGTCAACATCCGTTCTATTTGGACTTATCAACTTAAATGAACACAAGTGTTCAATTGTCTATAGATTTGCATTTATTTAATGTTAAAGTACTATAAGTACTAGCATTTTTCTGTAACCTTGCCTTGCACGAACTTGTTCCCTGTTTATAAGGGTCAGTTCTTTAATTCGGCATTTGAGGACAGAGACCCGTTTATAGGGTGCCTCTCTAAGATTTTTAATTTGCGTTTGCCTTTGTCTAATTGTTTATAATCCCAGCGTTGACGAGTTCTCTTACTACGACGAAGGATGGGAGAAGAAGGAGAGAGAGGAGAATTAACCCGAGTTTCATCTGCATTTTGACGTGGTACATTTTGATCAGTTTTTGAATGTGATTGTGAAATGGAATTTGCATTGAAATTATTGACTGGAACATTTGTAATTAGTGCATTGGAAGAATCATTTAAAATTAGTGCAGGTGCAACTTGACTTTCTATATCTATATTTACATTGTTAAGGCCTTGACGTATGGCTTCAGACGTTGACTGATTAGATAAATTATCATTATTTACAATTTGATTTGATTTTAAAACATCGACTTTTTTTAAATTGAGTTTTTGTAAGATCAGTTTTTATAATAATATCATTATGCTCATTGACTATTGACTCTATATTATTATTATTTAGTTGGCTTTGGCTGTGTGAATTTGTGGCTTGTACTGAACTTTCTTGAGGGTAATATTTTCTAAGCATGTGAATATGGATCGGCCCGACTGGTTTCTGGTTTGGGTCCAACAGCATGAAGATATTTTCACTGATTTGAGATTGAATAGTGTAAACATCCTTCTTATAAGATGGATTTAAGAATGCAGTTATGCCTTGGTTCGCGTCCGACAGCTGCATCGTTTTGATGAGGACAAGGTCCCCCGGACTCAGGTTGGATTGCTCGTGCTTGGCATCGTATTGTTGTTTTTGCTGTTTTTTGCTTATCTGCAAGTTATGAGAAATAATTGAATTAATTTGTTTAAATATTTCTAAACGAGATTCTCCGCTTTCATGAGTAATTGAGTTATCTGAATGATCATTAATTTGAGTTAAAATATTATCAAATGGTATTTTTAATTGGCGTCCAAACATCACCATTCCCGGTGAAAGTTTTGTTGATTCTTGGATGTTTGAGTTGATTGCTAGTTGAAAAAACGAGATAAAGGATGCCCACGAGTTGTGTGGAAGGTCCTGAATATAGGACTGTATCATTGGCTTGACAGTTCGATTTATTCTCTCAGTAAAATTTATGTGTGGCGTGTAGACTGGGATATGGATTAATTGGATTTTCCATTCTGCAAATAAACGCTTTAAAACATTTGACGACATATTTTTAGCATTGTCAGCAATAATATTGGACGGAAGTCCATATTGGCAGAATATTTCATTTTCTAAAATTCGAGCAATTTGTTGGCTTTGTTGCCTCTCTTAGTGTAAAGAATTGTACAAACTTTGTGTAATAATCGACAATGACGAATAAATACTTAAAGCCTCCAGGTTTTGAAGGTGTGTAGGGTCCCATTATGTCAATATATAACGTCTCCCAAGGTTGAGTGATTTGTGGGGATGCCATCATACCCATCGGTTTCCGGTTGTCATATCGGGTTCTTTGGCAAACAGTACAGGTCCTTATGTATTCCTGTATGTAAGTTTTCATCTCTGGAAAATATACTCTGTCTTTTAACTTAGTATATGTTTTGAGAAACCCAGCATGTCCGGCTGTCGGATGGTCATGGAATTCCTGTAATATCTTACTATACAATTTTGTTGGGATTACAATGAGTTTATGATTGTTTTTGAGTTTGTATATTATGCCACGAATATTTTTAAATTTATCTGGCTTTTCTTGTATAAAGTTTTGGATAGTAACATCCTCCACTTGTGCTTTCTTAATCATTTCTTCCGTGAGGTAAGATGAAACAGCGGACCGTGCCTGATGTGATGGAGGGTCCATGTAGGACTCCTCCTTGTCTTCGCTGTCATCTGAATCCTCTACGGGATATCTAGATAACACAACGGCAGGGACATTTAATTTGCCTGGGACGTGAAAGAATTGGGGGGAAAATTCTTGGATTTTCCATCCCCAACGCATTAATTTGAATGAATGATTTTTCATATTTTCCAGATAGATTAATGCTTGATTATCTGTTCTAATGACTACGTTTTTAGCATCCAGGTATTCGTAGAATTGGTTTAATGAATGGATTATAGCTAACAGTTCTTTTTCAACTGTGGAGTAATTTTGTTGTGTTTGACTAAGAATCTTGCTGGTGTAACTTATGACTTTTTCATGCCCTGATTCGTCTAATTGACTTAATATTCCTGAAATTCCAATGTTAGAGGCGTCGGTTGATAAGAAAAAGGCTTTGTTAAACTGTGGGTGTGTTAGGACGTCTCCAGTACACATAGCCTGTTTTAACATGATAAAAGCTTTATTTTCTTCCTCGGACCACTGGAAAGGTTTTTTAATGGTACAGAGAGTGTACAGGGGCTTGGCTTAATCGGCAAATTTAGGTATGAAATGGGAATACCATGCACATAACCCTAACCTTCTGACGGCTTTTTTGTCTTTGGGAGTGGGAAATTTTTCCACAGCAATTAATTTTTGAGGATCCTGCTTGAGACCCTCAGTTGACACAATATGTCCTAAAAATTTGACTTGAGTTTTGCCAAACTCACATTTGTTTCGTAAAATGGTAATGCCTGCTTCTTGGAGTCGGTCTAAAACTATTTCTAGATGTTCTAAATGCTCTGTAAATGACTTTGCAAAGATTAAAATATCGTCCGGATATGCAACACATATTTCATCTAACCCCTCTAAGACGGTGTTGATTATCCGCTGGTACGTGGCAGGTGCGTTTTTTAAACCAAAGGGACAAACTAAATATTCATATAATCCCTTTTTGGTACGGAATGCTGTGTATTTGATGCGGTCTGGGTGCATTGGTACCTGCCAATAACCTTTCTCTGCGTCCAATTTGGTCAGGTATTTGGTTTAAGACATTAGTATGTCGGTGATTCGTTTCATGGGAAAAGAATCATCGACTGTCAATTCATTGACGTACTTAAAATTTACGCAAAACCGAAATTCACCGTTTGGCTTCGGCCGCAGGAGATTGGCGACGCATATGGCGAATTAGATGGCCGTATAAGGCCCATTTTTAACATTAAATTGACTTGTTTGTCTATTACTGCCTGTTTTACAGGCGTGGCTGTGTACGGCGCAAAACGCTTTGGCTTGTCATCTTTGACTATTATTTCGTGGTAAAAATTTTTTACAGTGCCCAAGGGGGCATCTATTACTGTGCTAAATGTGTTTAAATGTGCATTTAATTGTTGTGATTGAAGTTCACATAATTTTTGTAAACTTCTTATCCTTGCTGTATCACAACCTTGTGTAATATCAAGCGGGTAATATGAAGTGGGGTTTACAGTGGTAAACCACCATTTCAAGTCTCCTAAATCTAATCCAATTTTGTTGGATTTTAAGAAGTCCATCCCTAACACTAAAGGAATGTCGCTGTTTAAAATTACGAAATTTCGCTTGAAGCGTTTGTTAGCTAATTTAAATTTTAGTCTTATGTATGCAGTAGGTTGTGTGATGGTTCCATCCATCATAGTGATGGGACCTTCATCCCATTCCATTATCTCATCATTTTCTCTAATGAGAGATGATGAAATAATGGAAAGAGTACTTCCTGTGTCTACTGAAGCTTTATATTTTTCGTTTTTGACTGTGACCATTATAGTGGGAATTGTGGGTCTGGCTTTAGAATGACTTAACCCACGTTGAATCATTCTTTTTAGTTTTCCCGTTTTGTGGATGTGTTAACATCCTATTGTTGAGCACTTTTTGCTTTATGGTTGCCTTCTTGGGTTTTATTGTTATCTTTTACTTGGTTTGTCTTGTTCTGATTTGCAGGGTTTAATTGACACACTCTATAATTATGACCAAATTGGTTACAAACTGAACATGGGAATTTATAAAAGGTTCTTCCTTCATGTTGGGGTTTTCCGTTTTGTACGGACGAATGTGGTTCATTTTGACTTGACTGTAAGGGGACATATCTAGTTCGACCGGATGCCTGTTGGTCAGTTCGGTTTGATGAATTTCCTGAACCTTTGTTCTGCGAACTTTCCCTGTTATCGCCTAATTTCCTGTTGTCTTGCCAATTTTTATGATTTTGTAATAATTGTGCCCCACCCTGAGGCTTGTCATTGTTTCGCCTATCCAAATATGGCTTCTCAATTTTGTTACCGAATTTTATGAGTTCATAAATATTGGTGCAATTAGCTCCTAAAAGATGTGGGACTAGTCTGGGGTGTGCTCGTTCACTTATGAATGCAATGGCGTCCTTGGGTACAGCTTTCTTTTCTGGAAAAAGTCTTAAATATTGGAGTTCGGTTTCCAATGCAAAGGTTTCAAAGGGTTCGTTTGGCTTTTGGGTTTTCAACATTAGATGTGACAAAGCTTTATCTTTATCAGAATCAGTGCCGTAAAATTCTTTGAAATTGTCACGAAATTCTTCCCAAGTTGTTATTACATACTTGGTTCGTTTCCACCACAAAGATTGGCGATCATTTTTCTGAAAAATGACGTTAAGTTGCGTTAGCCATTCCCCAGGTGCGATTCTTTTTTGATGCATGTATGTTTCTATCTCACTAATAAATTGTGTAACATCATCTATATTTGGATTGAACATAGGGATGGGCACAGATGCTTGACTATGGATGATATAAGGAGCTTGGGCTTGATTGCTAGTGAGGGAACCTAAGGGTGTAGTAAAGGGTGTATTCAACCGTCCATTTTGTAGTTGGGGATTTTGTGACAAATAATCAGATATGGCAGTTTCCAAAACTAATTTTTGATTCAGTTTATAATTTTCGCTAGCAAAAATGTTGCCTATTTCATGTGTTGTGACATTTTCTAAGTGAGTTTTAAACTCGGATGTTGCAAAGTAATCTCGTATTTCAATCGCAGCAGCTTGATTGACTCCCGTTAAAAAGCTTTCCGCGCTGAAATGATTGACAATTTTAGTTTCGAGATCAGAAATGATTGTATTTTTCGCAATACTTATTTCATTTATGTTTGCAGTGGACAATTTGTTCTCAATTTGTCGCATACAGTTGTTGATCTCAGTTTGAATTTCAGTACGTTGAATAACATTAAACGCAACTACCTCCTCTTCAATTTTAGGAGAAATTTCGTTTTTCATGAGATTTGCTATTCTGTCTTTTAGCTTTGTTAATTCTGCTTTTGTAGCAGTTTTCAATGCTTTAATTTCACTTATTGTCGCTTCATTAGTATTGGGAATTATGATAGTTTCCTCAGAGTCTAACACATTAGGGGTGGGTTGAAATAAACGAAAAAGCTTACCCAACACATCAGCAACTTTACTTGCAAATAGGGCTGTAAAGATGAGAATGCCGTAAAGAAGGTGAATTTTGTCCAACGACAGAATGTATGAAAGAATCCCTGTTGAGAATCCGTCCATTTTGAAGAGATTCTTGTCCAATGTAGTTGTAATTCACACTTTTCACTATTGCACGATATTATTAGAATAACTAAAATGTTTGTTTGTTAATGTTTTTACGAAAACTTGACTGTTTGTTAGATTGGCTATTTTGGGCAAAAACGACTGAAAAGACTAAAAGCCCGTTGACTAAAAAAAACCGAGGTTTCGGCATCATTTATAGCCGAACTTATGTTAATTTAAAAGAACTTTATTCAAAAATCAGAAAATTATTCAATTACATTAAAATTTCGTA
>JAQFYJ010000525.1:0-12748 GCA_034694685.1 Isotoma anglicana | reverse complement strand
CGCTCATTAATCTTGAGTAATACATGAAAAAATATATCGTTTCATTTTGTCAATGATTTTGTTTTTGAACGAGTCAAAATACCACAAATCCTTAGAGTGCAAAATGTATTTATCAAATTGGAGATCATCACCTATCTTTAGACTTAAAGACGAATAGAGGTGAAAGAAATTAAGAACTTGTTTCTGATTTCTGTGTGTTGTGTTTGTTGATTATAGCCAAATTGATGCACAAAATTAGCTCCCTGCTAGCCACTACACCTGTCTGATTCTAGCTACCTAGTTAACTTCAATCGCACTACTTTCTGCTGCTACTGCTACTACTACTACTATTCATCAGTGTCAAATACAAGAATATTATTATGTTCGTTGTAAATACATACAATCGAAACTACTTTCCGCCTTGGTCTCTAATAATAATACATTCTCTTAAGTACATAATACTACTGTTTTCCGACTACAACAAAGTATTGTTGTCCTTGTTGTAGTTAAAACCTAAAATGCTGAGTTCTTCAATTGGATTTTATTTTTATGAAAACAGTCTTTGTCTAAATTACCCCCAAGTTTCTTCATGAATTGATAATCTTCATGAGAAATGTGAGGTAGTGCAGTCCTGAGTGTAAGTGTCCTGTAATGTATGAAAATTCCTAGTCCTCTCTAAGAAACCATAAGTCTGACATCATTCTTAATTAATGATTGATTAATTCAACAATTAATTCCAACAATTAATTCCAACATAAGCAATAATAATATTAATTAATAATAATTTTAAGTCGAACTTTAAGTTTAAGGCGAATATTATGTTAGAATGTTGTGATTTGCTGATCATGATGATGATGTGATGGGTTTTTGCATGATAAGGGAGGTATAGGGATGAGAACAATCTCAATCAGTTTCATGTAGCTAATTGACGAATTTCAATCGTCAAACACATTCAATCGAACAGCCGATTCAAAATTAATGTCTTTATTTAAGGGTCAACAAATGAAAAATGTGACCGTCTGTGCTTATTATTTTTTTAACAACGGGTAACGCTTGATTGTTATGAATTATGAGAAGCAGTGAAGCAGCCGAATACGCTTAATATATATTTATGCTACTCATAGGCTAACGCTTAAGTTAGCTTGTGACCGATAAGAACGTATTATTATAAATAATGTATCTTGTAGATTGTCTCAAGTCTCTCAAGTTTCAAGATTCTTTGAATTTTAATTAAAACATATGCATTACACTTGTTTTGCTACAAGACAATTTACAGTAGAAAAGTTAAAACACTCTTAGCAATCAGTTACATTTATCAGAGGTCTCAGCCTCCGTATATTTGTACGATGATAATGAATAATATGACAGCATTGGCTTGTACATAAGACTAGGTATACTATTTTACTTGTAATCCAAGCCTTTTTCTAGTATTAAACTAATCACAAATAGCGGATATAGATGAGTTTATTTTTCATCGCTATTCTACTACTAACATTCTTCAAAACACATTTTTCATTATATATCTAAGTTGAGACCCAATTAGACTGATTTGAATCATCAGAAGCACGTAACCCTGTTTAAATGCTCATTATGCAATTAAGAGAAACGATTTTAAACTTTGAACGATTTAAATGACGAGCTTTTTAAACTAATTAGAATGGAAAATGGTGTGGATGCTTGCATTTCTGTACATTACGTCATCAACATGAGCAGCAAAATTGGAGCAATAGTGTTACAATTTACCATTGTGTGTAACTTGGTGAAAGTCTTATAAATAAAGGTTTTGATACAGGTTTTTTAACTACACTAAGCGAAGCGTTTAAAAAATGCATTAATTACTTTACATTGTCACATCATAAAAAAAGTTCTGTACTCATTATTATAATAAGCTGGAATATTGTCCGGCTTAAATTCAAAAGCACGAGATAAAATCAAAGTATAAAATAAAATTAGCTTGAGGAGAAAGTAGATTGTGAGAATAGGGAGATGATGACACGAAGAGATGGACTGAAAGGGGCTTGGATGAGTGACATCATAAAAGAGGGGATAATTGACTAAGGAAATCCATGAAATAACCTGGGATAATGTCCAGGGTGAGATTTTTTTGTTTCAATTCTCCTATAGCACTTATTACTGTAGAGTGTGTATAAGGATTGAGTGGATGTGACACTTTTCGTGTCGATAATAATTATTATGATCCTGTGTTTCTGGCAAAGAAATGCAACTGCACGAAACTTTTATCACAGTTAATAATTTACCTGTATTAATAATTATCAGTGTCATTTGAGACCTCTGGCTTTTTTCATAAAGCATAGATTGGTTGGGAATTTTTGCAACTGAATGAGGAAATTGGATCAGTCCAATGTTATCCAATTAACCTAGACTTACTGCTGAATTAATTACAATAACATTTATTAAGGAAATCCCCTGCACTCAACACTCTTCGAAACGAAGTTTGCAACATGCTGCTAAATTATACTAAGCAATTAAACCAGATTCAGTTGAAGCCCCAAACGCTGAGCTATTTTAATTTCTAAATAGTACCTTCTAAAGTACACATGGCTTTTCATGCATTTTTTAATTTCTTATAATGTAAATAATTTTTTAAACTCATTGAGATTTTTAAGAAACCAATGGAAAATATTCAAGCTTGCTATTAATTGGAATAGTACTTTCCAAGGTAATATTTATCAATGTAAGAGCATGTAAGACTATTCAAATTTCTGCTTTGAATGTCCATAAAGATAACAATAATATATTGTTAAATAAACCTTTGAAAACAAAGGAGCTCATGTGAGGGGTAACTTGTTGCTTATCGATATGAGAACTGACACGACCTGACTGAAATTAACGATGTGCTATGCGATGAAACCTACTAGACCTGTTCTAATAGTCATTTATTACTGGATGCGGATCGAATAATGAGGAGTGCATTCATAGCCCCATGAAATTCTATATTATTGTAGAACTATAAGATTCTCTTGGTTCCTTTTGATCTTTTACAGCCGCAAATAATTTTCCACGATAAAATAATCCATACTTCCCGAAGCTCAGCATTTTGGGTTTTTGAACTTAAATGTTCCAATCGCTTTCTAGTTCAAAGTTTTATTAGTCTTAACAACAATTACGCACTTTTTTATTTTTAGTTTTAACCAACAGAAAGTCATTTTATATTGAATCGCTCTGCTTCTTGCTTTCAAAGTTTGCTATATTAAATCAATTTGAAAAAATGCAGCACGCGTATGTATTGAAGTGATGCTTAAGCTCAATAGTGACCCACTTTATAAAAAAATTTGAAAGGCAGGGGAGAAAGTAAAATTATGTATCATAGAAAGAAAGATCGAGTGTGACTTCTGAAAATTTAAATTTTAGCTGTTAACTGTAATTTTAAATGCTCACAAATTTCACATGATTTCGACAGTTTGATAAATAATATTTTATATTTGTCCTCGAATCCGAGGAAATTTCTGATTCTGTTACATGATTCTAACATTATTATTTCTTTATTTGATAGCAGACATAAGTATAAGCATTTTAGGAAATGATTTCTTAAAGTATGAAATCCATTCTTGGATTTTTATTACTTGAAAACAAATTTTTAATTTGTCACTATAAAGATAAAGACAGTAACATATAAAGGATGATGTTAATCGCTTATTTAGCAAACCAATTAATGCTTTGATCTAATGCGTTGATATGCTGTGATGCAATTTTGTTGAAACGTGTGATCAGGTCCCATGCATGATGTCTACAAGTTAAATATCGTAGTTGGTTAATTAGCATTTTCGTATCATTCTTCAGTCAGTACGAATGTTAAGAAAGAGTGAGTGAAAGTACAGAAAGCATAATTGATAATTGGTATTAATTTAGAAACTTTAATGATTTTTATATTGAATTTTGATTTAACAGCGGGGTCAGCGCTAATACTTGGCAACACACAAATACGACAGCAATTCGGGCCAAGGATGGCGAAGGTTGTCCCCGGTGTGGAGGAGCTGTTTTTGCAGCTGAACAGATGTTGGCTAAGGGCCGAGGTTGGCACAAGGCCTGCTTTAAGTGCAAGGCATGTACCAAATCTCTGGATTCAACCAATCATTGTGACGGTCCAGATAGGGATATCTATTGCAAAGGTACACCCTTCTCATCTCCAGCCTTTAACTGCCCTAATGTCATATGTAAAGTGATTCTAATGAAAAATTAATTGAAAACAAGGAGCATGTGCATATATATGTATCTATGATTAATAGAAAATGGAAATTTATGCATTAAAAATGTTAATTAAGAGTGTGGAGGAGATCACGGATTTTATTCCTGGCTTAACCAATGTTTTCTTATGTCTCAGTTTGTTATGGAAAGCAATTTGGACCGAAAGGGTATGGTTTCGGCCAAGGAGCTGGAATCTTGCAAAGCGACGAGACAATTCTAAATGGGTAATGCTCAGATTCTTGGTAATTTATGACCAGCTTGTGCTTCGCTTATTTACAGCTTGCTACGGGAAGCAGTTCGGTCCAAAAGGGTATGGCTTTGGTGGAGGTTCGACTTTAACATCAGATGACGGAGAGTAAGATGATGATCCTATGTTTACCCTGTCCCTTCATGTGGTCCTTGTACACCTTCACTTTTCACCATGCACCCACATATTTAATACCTCCACATACAAAATCCAAACCCAAAATTGACTATGGTCGCGAAATATCTAAATTTTTGTTAACTTACCCAAGCCCTACCTATACACTATTGAAAGACATTTACAGATTTTTACAATATGCATATTTTCTATATGGGTCAGCTAATTTTCAAAAAATCATTACGGTTGGATATATGAATCTAAATGCAAAAAAGATACCGAACCCTTCTTCATTGCTATTTATAGAAATGCAAACTTGTTTAAAAAAAATTATTTTCGTGTATGCTTAAAACTGCCTAGTAAATTTTGTATTCTGTAGAAAATATCTAATAGTATATGCCTATTTTCATGCTGGATGAAAGTATAATTGATTAATAAGGAAGAATATTTAAATTTCTTTTATTTGTATGATTCTGTTTTATTCGTTGCAATCTTCCGTAATTAGCTGCATGACAAGTACAGATCATTAGATTACAAAAGTATATTATAATATAACAGCTAATAACCTACAGTTACATAGTTCTATCCACTCACAATCAATTGCAAGCAACTCAAAACCTGAATTAATGTTTTAAACCAATCCAGCTTTTTGAGAACAAAGAGGCTTATCTTATAATTTAATCTCCAGAGATCAATACTTGGCCAACAAGCCACATCTGATAACGGACACAACATCCATCATGGCAAATGAAGGAGAGGGATGCCCACGGTGTGGTGGCAAAGTGTATGCAGCAGAAGAAGTTCTTGCAAAGGGTCGAGTAAGTTTTTAACTTTTTCATGCTGTGGAAATGTTTTTTAATTCTGAAAGTACGAATTATGTTTTTTAGGGTTGGCACAGAAAGTGCTTCAAGTGCTGTGAGTGCAGTAAGACTTTAGACTCTATCAATGCATGCGATGGACCAGACAGGGAAATTTACTGCAAGACCTGTTATGGAAAGAAGTACGGACCAAAAGGTTATGGTTTTGCTTGTGGTTCAGGATTCCTGCAAACCGATGTTATGCCGTAAGTTGATACCTGCTTTTTATTCTATTATGTGGCAAAAATTATTTGTGGAAGATTAAAATTTTGATGCGTTTAATTCAGGAACGAAGAAAACGACACACAGAGACCCAGTTATGCAGTTGATTGCTCGAAAATCAGGGCGGCTCCAGGAGAAGGTTGTCCCCGCTGTGGTGGAGCTGTTTATGCAGCCGAACAGATGCTTGCCAAAGGATCGGTACGTCAATCGGATGTTTTAAGAATATGCAAAAATATCTTTCCAATCAAAAACATTTAGACATATTGACATTTTATATCAATTGTTTGTTTAGGTATGGCACAAGACTTGTTTCTCCTGCGCTACATGCAGACGACCACTTGACTCTATCTTGTCTTGCGATGGACCCGATAAGGAGATTTATTGCAAAGCTTGTTATGGTAAGAATTTTGGCCCCAAGGGTTATGGATATGGCTATTCGCCGACCCTGGTCTCTGTTTCTGGAGAATCGACTGCACCCATGTAAGATTTTCTATACATTGTTTTTAATCTATATTTTGGGTTAAATACTAATTGTGAAAATTATGTTACCAGCTCCGAAACAGCAATAAGGACAGGTGAAAAGGCACCCGAGGGAGAAGGTTGTGGAAGGTGTGGATTTGCAGTATTCGCTGCGGAGCAAATGATGTGCAGAGGAAGGGTATGTGAAAATTTATAAAAAAGTCTTTTCGGCAAATGCTTATCATACTTTTAAATTCCAGAAAGGGTTTTCTTATAATTGTGAATTGTAATTGCTTGTTGCAGTTATGGCATCGTAGATGTTTCTTCTGTGGCGAATGCAGACGCACATTGGACTCCACTAACCTTAATGACGCTCCTGATGGTGACATTTACTGTAGAGGTTGCTACGCAAGAAAATTTGGTCCCAAGGGTGTTGGCTACGGAATTGGTGCTGGTGCGCTTCAGATGAACGAGATGATACAACAATAATGTATCCGACCAAATTATGCTCTTGTGGACTTTATAATACCGAAATTGCTAATTCTATATTCTATGCGCTGCAACCATATACATTTATTATTAATTAAAGGCGATCCTGTCACGCCCAATTTTGCTTTATCCATACCTGACTACCAATTTAGGCTCTCTTCAATGAAATTCTGTGCCATAAGATAATCAGCTAATTACTCTCGGTATTGCTTCGTAAATCGTGCGTAATCTTATCGTTCTAGTGGCAACAACCTTCGAGACATTTGTACTCCTCACGACTTGATGATGACTGATAAACACCCAGTTTTTCATTTCTTCCCTCTACTGCTTAAATAGAATGTCCGTCAATCAACGGTATCCATTAATACTACCATTAAGTTTCCATCTTTGCTACGATTTAACATATTTCTGTAAAACTTCAAACGCTCCAAAGCTCTATCTTGTTCATTTATTTGCTCATTATGAAATGATTTTTAGTCGATACAGATAGATTATTTTGATTCGAATCTAAATGTTAAAACTTTGCAAAAAAAAACTCTTCGCCATACAAATAATCTAGAGTCGTTCGTTTGCTTGGAGGATTTTGATTCGAAAGATCGTTTTTGCTTCTATACACTTTAAAGATATGTTTGCTTGAGGAAATTTTAGCAATTACGGAACGTCAGTCTAATACAAATACATATTAAGGTATTATTAATAGGAAATAATATTATGGCACTGTTTTCCATTACTGCTTGCAAGTCTTAAAGAATGTAAACAATAGGCTCAATACATGCACCAATAAAACCACATTATCAATTACACAACATCACTACTTGTAAATCCTGAAGAATTATTGAAGAAAAATTAACCAAGTCATCGGAGTTGAATTTAAAAATACTTTTATTAGGGAAATCTTTAGGTTCATTAATACTTACTTTGATTCAAAATTAAAATCACAGGTGGTGGTTTTTAAAAGCAATAAGGAGTTATATAGTGAAATCGCACTTAACTTCAATATTTGAAAATGTAAATACTGAAAATCAATTTGTACTTAAATGCAAATGCACCATGAGTAATTTCCACCACTTGCATAGAAATGTGCAGTCAGTAAATGAAAAGACGTCTACTTCTTTGCTCGTTTCTTACTAGCAGCTTTTGATGTCGAAGGTTCATTGTCTTCGTGCTTCCTTTTGCTGCTTAAAGTATGCGAATATTTTTTCTGCAGCTTTTCTCGAATCATGACTCCACGTATTAATCGTCTCCAGTTTCCATAAACTCTATTCCGTCTTTTCTCTTCTTCTCTTTTCTTCTGCTCGTCTTGCTCCTTGAGGTTCAAAAAACGTTATTAACAGTCAATATTATGCGATTATGCAATTCAACTTGGTGCAATTAGGAGATAAGGACTTACTTGATTCCAAGCATCCAACAATATCTCTTGGAACTCTTCGCAAACGATGTATCCTTCAAACGATGGATGGCAACCGCCACGATGATATTCAAACCCCGTTAGTGCAGGAGCACAGTCAATATCCAGTTTTTTTGCAACTCTGTTCAGTCCAGGAACTAAAACGTCAAAGCATATTACTTTTAAAAAATTATTTTTTAAAGGAAAAATTTGCCATTTACGAATAACAATTCATAAAACTTCAGCCAAAGAGGTAAAATTATACTTACGGTTAAGATGTACTGTTCCTTTGGGAAGCATCTTATCCAGGAACAACTCAACATTACCGTACTCATTACGTGGAACCTTCCCATCCTTAGCAACAGGGGGAACATAATCTTCAACTTGCCATTCTCCAAATAGTTCCAATGGCTGGTCACTTATCATTGATTGTGAAAACTGTAAATCAAAATGAAAAAATAAAATTCCGACAGTTTCAAGTCTGATACTAATTGTAATGAAAGCAATGTACCCGATCATATTTTGGACGAGCTTTGACAATTTTGTAAGGAGTTTCACCAATCCGCACAACTTTAGCTTTCCGAGACCACAGCTCTCTAGTATGCAAAGTTTTAACACAATCTCTAGAGAAAATCGGTTCACTTTTAATAAACTCCAAGGGAGCCGGTTCTGGAGGGTAAATTGCTTCAAATTTTAACAAATGTCGACGCAATGCATATAGTGGATGACCTTTCAACCTAGATTGTACAAAACTCTATTAATATTTACAGTTGGTCAGTTGTAACATTAAAATGCTCTGCAATCTGCAACTTACTCTCCAACGGTTTTGGGTATTGGTTGTTTCATTAATTCTCGATCTAAAAAAGCATCTTCTGCTTTATCTTTTACAGACCGAGGTCCTAGAAACGGGTTAAGAGTTTCATCCCACCACTCACTATCAACTCTCTGTTTCTGGGTATGGGTTAGCCAACGAGAAGCGTATCGTCTAGTTACATCTTTAAGGTGTCCAGCGTTATCAAATCCGAGTACATAATAAACTGGCTGTGTTGCTGCTGCCTATCAACAGTTATAATGTTTATAATTTTAAACAAATTTACATTGGATATGTTAATTTGATAACATATATGAAATATGAAGAAAGCAAACGTTGTATACTTCAATTTTACTGTCTTCAAGCATCTTTCCAGAAGATAAATCTACCGACACCCATCGTTTTTCGTCTTTAAGATAGACTTCTGCCCAAAAATCCCTACCCTCGCGTTCAATTTTAGGTTTTTCAGTTTTTACTGTTTCCTCTTCTGAACTGGACACAATTTTACGACCAAGATTGTCATTTTTTGTGGAGCCACTTTTCTTTGAACTAGAACTGGGCGCTTTCTTTTTAGTTACAGATTTTCCTTTCTTCTTCGCTTTTGTTTTCTCAGGAGATTTTTTGTCGCTTCTCTCTTGATCTTCGCCTTGGGAATCCTCTTCGTCTTTAGTTTTCGGGCGTTTAATAAGCTCATCACTTGAAAGTTTTAGAGGCAGCGGTTGCAGCGACCACATAAGCCTTACATCAATTCCAATTGAACGAAGAAAGGTAATGAAGATAAACAATTGATTTTTATACGTTGTCGGCTTTTTTGACACAATCTGTATTTTTAGAGACTCTACAAATTCTCCTTCATCTTCATTGGAGTCTGTTAAAACACGGTAGGTTGTTCGAAACCAAGTTAAAAATTTGGAAAATGATACCACATCTAAACGCTTGGGACGATGTGTTTGCTCAATTGGAAGCACTGAAAGGGCAATTCCTATAAGTTCATCAGATCGAAGCCAATTATTCATCATCAATCCTCTAGCAACACAACAAACTAAACTTGCTTTGTGCATATCTGCTTGTATATCTTTCATTTTTCTGTTAAGGTCCTTCCTTATCCAGTCTTGAATATCGAATTTCTTTTTTCCTGTTATGTATAAAATTTAGAATGAGTAAATTGTCAAGTTTTTCCATTGACAGATAATATACTATCTACAATTACAATATATAACAGTTGATAAATACAACATACCTTTTCTTCGATGAAGTCCACCTTCATTTGGAAGTGTAATTACGACACCTTCCGCAGGAATGGAGGATGGCTTGTGGGGACTTCCGTGATTTCCTGTTGCATTTCCATCGTCTACTTCTTCCCAGTCGACAGAGCTATCATCCGAATCTTTATCAAAATTATTTGTGCTATTGCTATCGTCAGAAACATTAGTTGACTTTCTTCTTCCTATATTTTCACCGATCTCGAGAAGCTTTCGTACATCTACAGATTTAGCTGATTTTTCTACATTATTATTAGGTGTTAAGTTTGCCTGAGAATCAGATGAAGCAATATCTTTTATTGGACTCAATCCGTGATGTTTGTTAGCTGAAGAAGTGACGGAAAAACTTTTGGAGGCTGAATCTTCCTCCTCTGAAGAATCTTCAAGACGTCCGACATTTGTATTTAGCTGCAGTACTAATTTTTTAGTTTTTTTCGGTACTGATTGATGTATAAGAAAGTCTGCTCCTGGTCGATTTTTTGTAGTGACGAAGCGCTTTGTTGCTGAAACTTCCTCTAGTTCTCCATCCGAATCAGAATCTTCTGAAGACGAAAGTACTGGACCGGCATTGTTTTTGCTTTTCGTCGATCTCAATTTTACTTTAACAGGTTTAGCTTTCTTTTTAATACTGACAGAAGTTTCATCACACTTCAAATTTTTTTTTCTTAACTTAACTTGGTTACTTGACTCGGCTTTAATCTTTGCTTTAAAGGTGTTTCTAGCTTTGTTTCCACTCGTGGGTACTTCAAAATCGGAGTCGTCATCTGAGTTTGACTCGCTAGAGCTAGCAGAACCGTCTATGCTCAAAAGTTCGTATAAATCGTCATCTTTGACAGGTACCTTCTTTGAGACTGTCGTTTTAGTAGCTACCTTGCTGGGAGTTTTTGATGTAGAGCGTGTGACTCTACGAGTTGACTGCAAAATTGGAGTTTCGCAAACAACATCTTTTCCAACATCTTCTAATTCATCTTCCGAAGAGGCAACGTCAACGATCTCAAGTGTTTTTCCTTTCTTATTATTCCTGGAATCATTGATTTCATTGGATTTACTCTTTAGGTTAACATCTTCCTTTCTCTTTCGCTTGGCAGTGGTTTTTCTGGGTGCCATCCTCCATTAAGTATTGATTAAGCGTTTGAAAAAGTCGAATTCCTAATCCACAGTATTCCTAATAACAATTATGATTGCTCTGAAAATAGAAATGCAAGCCACAATTTATGAATTGTGTATTGGAAGTCCAAACTCTATACTTTCAAATGGATTTAATACATACATACCGTTTTAGCTTTTTTAATCCAAATTATGTGAATAATAATATGGTTATGTTGGTAGGTGTGTACACAGTATGCAGAATATTCCCGTGAGCTATGACCTGTCTGAACCTCTAGTGAATACGCATCATACATCGAGTGTCACCGTCACCACATCAAAAATTCCTGCAAAAATGAATACAGATTTATAAACCAATTTAGAACTTTGACCAAATTAAAATAATAATCACAATGCAAAGCTAAGCGGATCGACGCTTGCTTACTAACATTCCGTGAGAGATTTGTATGTTAATTCAGTTGATGAATGATAGAGATAACAGATAACGTTTTTCCAATGCCGATGGAAGAACAAAGGGTTTCACTTTAAAAAACCACGATAAATTACAGGGATATGAAGATGAAATGATGAAAGAACGTCTGCAAAGCACAAAGAGGCGTTTATAAATGCTTCCTTCCTTGCAAACTTCGGTTTTTTTAGTTTATATAATGAAGTAAATGAACTGACTGTTCAGCCGCGTTTCATTTCTTCTATCGAACTCGATGCCAACCGGTATGGACATCCTGAGACTCACTCTACTCAGCTCATCATCCTTAAAAGTAAAAGGGTCAGAATTGAGAAAGTAGTTTCAGAAAAACAAGTTGTAACATTAAGCCTGTTTCTATATAAAATTAAAATTAAATATTTTCTAGCACTTAATTATTTTTCTAATGTTATCCGTAAGTCTGTAAGATAATCCGTGTTCTTATGAGTCTTACTTCATACGAAGATCACAGGCTCTCAGTTCTCACATGTCCCTAACTCATTCTCATGTTAGGCTTAGGTCATAAGTCATAGGTAGACTCCTTTCCCATAGAATTATATTTTTTGTCATTTGTATTACTAAAACAAACTCCTATCCTAGAGAATTTTCGTGACTGAACTTTTTGCAAATATTTTACAGAATCAATTAATTTTATAAATAGGAAGACAGCCTGCTTTCTTTTTCGTTTTGAAGGTTTCCATTGAGGAAAAATTTGAGTTCAAGTTGTTAATTTGGTCGATATTTATTGTTTATTTATTTATAAGATGAGAAGGTTTTAGTTTTGAAGTTCATTAAAATATTTTTACTAATATAAAACGTACCGATCATGATGGGTTATAAAGTGAAATGGATTTTCTTTAGATCAAAGTAAAAGCTGTACTTTGTACTTGAAATGGTTGAAAAGCCAAGCGAGATTAGTTAGTATAGGCCCACTCACAGGGGGAAGAAGTTCTTCATATTGTATTGTATTATAGAATCGAACAAAGTTCGGCACCGATGCCACGCTACTTCATTTGAAAGTTTAACTCCGATTTTTATACTGGTGAGATAATTTAAACTGAAACTAATGGTTTGAAACTCAAAACCCATAACATTTTATCAAGATTTTTTCTAAATACAAATAATTGTCACAAGTTAAATTATAT
>JAQFYJ010000524.1:0-12757 GCA_034694685.1 Isotoma anglicana | reverse complement strand
AAGATAAAGCCCCATGCATATTATATACTTCAAACGTCATATTATTTCAAATATAAATAGTTTAAAATATAAAATGGAATGTATTTAACCAACCCGAGAAAAAAACGAAAACCACCCAAAAAATAAACAGAAACTCTCCGGAATTTTAAAATACAAAACCTAAGAATAAACGCCTTTCGAAAACAAAATTACCCTGAGGTTTTAGTTTTAATAAATTCCCTTAAAAAATCCCGGGACGTTTATAATTATTTTTCTCGGGGTTTTCGTTTTTTCCCCACTGTGGGTGGTTATATGTTTGTCCCGTATAAAATAATATTATAAAAGATGTAATTAAGGAATCTAGCCCAGTCTAAGAGCCAAACGCTTAAGCGTCTTAAAAGTTCAAAATATATAGAGTGGGTGTGACTTACTGTTGATGGTGAGAAAGGGTCGCATAATGGCCAAAATGAAGAACGGAAGCCAACAGATGACGAATGCACTCATGATGATTCCCAACACAGTTGACGCTTTGTGTTCCTTCAGTCCTCCGAATAATTTCTCTGAAAATCACACAAAACAATTCTGATTATTTAAACTCTCTTTAATCTAATGAGAACAAAAAGCTCCTTTCTCATTAACCGCAATGTTAAGAACAATGGTCTCCTTTCACTCTCATTTCCATTGTTGATTTACTAGAGAAGAGTGATTATCCCCAGGTGAAATTACTCCACACAGTATACACTGCTTTATCCATAATCATTAACTATTTTGGAATGTACGGGGTCCCGGGGTTTTTCTGCTCCCTACTTCAGCAATTCTGCTATACTACCTTAATCGTTTGATAGCCAAGCGATTACCAGTCACAAATACCATTAAATACCCCTGGTTGTACTTGAGTATGGTAAAATAAAAACTCTTTTTTCCTAAAAAAAGTACCGTTTTCTGCAGATAAATCTGGTAAATACTTAAATACCATATTATTGTGGTATTTACCATCCAAATCCCTGTTCAAATGTTTTTAAACTATTGATTCATGAAAAAAGCTAATTATAAATTATAAGCCAAAAATATCTGAAGCTGAATTCCATTTAAAATAATTCTTCCCATGAAAAAAGAGCATTTTTATTCCCTTGGCCTTAAATAAAATAAAGAATTCCAAAAGCCGAGGTAAAAAACGAGTAAAAAAGCATTTTTTTACAAATTCATCATTCAAAGCAGAAAGTGTTCTTCATCTACCTTGAAATAGATATTTTAAAAGTTCAATTGTAAAACATGGGGCAAATAAGTGATCATCATGAATCTCGAGTAGCTTATTCACATTTCTCTCCCTTTCTAAATTCAACGCTGCTGTAACTTGTAATAATGTAACTCACACTTTTGGAATTATTCATTTGAATCATTCGAAGAAGGAGAACATTTCCTCTGTAAAAAATGTGCAGCTTGTAGGACACGTTAGATTTTTGTACTAATAATTCCAAAATGGGTTAAACTACAACGCACCGGCTTACTTTTATCGCTCTCCTCCCTTCCTTCCTTTCTCCAATTTAATCTAGGCAATCCAATATCCTGTGTACAAACCAACCCTTAAAAGGGTTCCTTATAAAACCCTTCCTTTTTTTCCCAATCCTTGTTAGTAATTTTAAAATTCTTTGTTACTTTTTCGCAACTTCCCAACAAAGAAGAAATTCTCAATAAATTAGTAAAATCTTAACTTTCCCCATAAAATGTTTTTTAGACTTTCAACTGACTCAATAAAATGTTTTTTGACTCAATAGTCCAAAATCGGTATTCGCCAAAATAACAAAAAGCCTAGCTATTTTGTGCAGTTTGCTGCATCTAGTTTTATTGCTTTATTTGCTTTTTTAAATTCCCGCCAAAGTGTTTTTAGCGCTTTAAAGCTAATTAAGCAAACAAGCCAGCCCCTTAAAATGAAACAAGTGGCGAACACGGTTCAAATCAGTGTCCACCCATTGCATTTAGTTGATGACTTCCTTGCCTAATAAGCTTTAAAGCGCTAAAAAAAACCTTGGCGGGAATTTAAAAAAGCAAATAAAGCAAGCAAGGAATTATAGCAAAAAGCTAAACACCAAATAGCACTGCGAACACTGGTACAAATATTTAAAGGAAGAAACTCCGGATGTGTAAACCCTATGGAGAATGTCACCTACTTGTACCCACTGCGGGTTATTAGCCATTTCGAGTGAATTAAATCAAGACACGTAGTTGGTTTAATGTACACACACTTCCAATGTATTTTTAAGCACTATTTCTCCATTTCCAGGAAATAACACAAAGTGATAAAACTAAACCACCCCCACTGCACCACCCTATACTATATGTAAAGTATTTCCATCACTGTTGGCTTCTTAAGAATTCAAGTCTTGACTCTAATCCGCTCAAAGTGCTCCAACAACAACAACCTATCCAAATAATAAAACTCCCGAAATAAATAAACTTTCTCCCGTTTCCTCTGAAAATTGCAAAAAAACATAAAACTCGTTATTATTTTACGATCATCGACTTTCTCTCTCTCTAAATCTTTACGATTTCAACATTTCAACTTGATATATAAACAACGAGAAAAAACCTTGAAAAGTTCCAAAGTCGAAGGAGAACAAATTTTAGATTTGAATTTATTGTAAATTCCGTATTTTGTAAAATAGACACCTGGCCCAAGCAAGAGTTATTAGTATTAGCATTTGCGGTAAGGAATAAACGCCCGGGGTTTTTAAATAAAATAAAGATGTATATTGGCCACGTCTTTTTGTCAATGTACAATGTCAACTGGTAAGATTGAGTGGAGTTGGACGTTGTTGTGTAAACTTTGAGCGTGGCAAAAGGATTTAAAGGTTTTCTTTTGTCATCATTTCCAAAGGATTATTAACCCAGGGGATTTTGTGAATCCCTTTCTCAGACAAACTAACATTCAAAACACAGCTCATCATAAACTATGCTCAACTTTCTCCCCAATTCATAAATGATTTTATAGACTTTACTCAGCAGTATTTTAGAGCAGTGCAGACTAAGCCCTCTCTCTCATCTATTTTTATCTCTTTAATTTCTGAAGTAAAAATAAGCCGTGTAGCTAATTGCCATTTGTGTAGAGATTCAAAGTTTGATGACGTAAGTCAAAATTCATTTCCTTTCATTTATTTCTCTCATTTACTCACGATCTTTCATTCTAGAAGAATGGACGATTTTATAAACCAGCTTGGCTTGAACCAATGTTCGCCATTTGCTTTATATTCAGTTGCTCGCTTCCTTGCTTCATTTGCCATTAAACGCTTTATTTGAAATTTCCAATTTTTCGCTTGAATTGCTTTTTTAGCTGTTTTACATTTCAAACAATGCTTACTTTAATGATTTATTTACTCAATTAAAGCAGTGGCGGAAATGCTTTTAAAAGCATTGTTAAAAATCGGACGTGTAAAAAAGCAAATACAGCAATAAAAGCAATTACAGCAAACAGCGCAAAATATGTATGCTTTTTGCTTAAATATGTATGGTCTAAAACCGCAAAAAGAGAAAGTTTAGATAAAATGTTGACCGTGTAAGTAAACGATAAGGAAAGCTGGCACGTAATTTATGCAAACCCATACCATAAGTTAGTATATTGTGGACATGGATGAAAAGACAGAGAAATGCACAATTTCTTTCCCTACTCTTTGATATTTATTGTGGAGAAAGTTGTTAGACTCTGGTCGAACATTTGAAATCAGAGTTGTTAAACCCTTTGACGTTTCAATTGTCCACACAGCAAAGTCCATCCATGAGAAAAAACCGTGAAATTATCCAACTTTGACTCACAAGGGACAAAGAACCCGACTTTCTTTCTTTCGCTACTATTTTACAACTCTTTTTCTTTCCCTATTTATGCCTTAAAACATTTCCATTTCACTTTCGCAACTTTCCATTTTTATTCCCTCAGATTTATTTGTGCCAACTTTCCCACTCTTTTACTTATGTAAAACACTAAAATGTGCAAATATTCATCCGACACTTTTTTAACTCTATTTGTAAGTATGTAAATCCCTCTTCGGGGTTTATTTCAGGTTTAACTTTAGTATAAAGTAGTAAAAGGAGGACTGGATTAGCCTCATAAAATGTTGAATGGGATGTAAAATAGTTGATTTAGGTCACAAATCACAATAAAAAGAGTCAACTCTTTCATTGAAATTCATCCTTTGTTTCCACTTGGATCATTCGGAAATGTCTCTACTAGTGAAACTTATTTAAAAGTGAGACGACTTTAAAATCCCAACCAAATACGTATAGAAATATCTCATAAACTTGTCCTTTTTATCTCTTTTCAGTCATTAAAAAATCTCTCGAATTGAATGCGATCAGTTTCAAATTTTGAAACATTTATAATTTTACTAATCAAACTGTATAATAAACTGTTTTAAGACAAATCAGAGTTAAAGTGGCGAATTTCCGATTTTCCTCCTACACAGGTGGAAATTGTTACCTGTTTGTTCGCCATTTTTTCGTATTTTTATCATGAGGCATTCTTCCGTTTTGTCGGATTAACTTTGAAAAATGTGGTCAAACTTTCAACCCTTAATCCAAATATATAGGAAATCCTATCTATTTTTTCAATTTAGTATACTTTCGCCTGCAGATGTAATAAACTGGTCATGAAATTTCTGTGTAGTCCACAAAAAAACAAACCCAATTTTTAGAAACTTTGGTGTAATTGGATTTTGAATAAAATGTCTTTTTGAAGTAAAAAATGTCTTCAATAATACCAGACCAGATATTCCAGTTCTCATGCAGGTATCGATGAAATCATATAAATTAGCCTGCAGCTCCTTACAAACTCCCCAGTCTTTTATGAGGGAAATAACATGTCGCAGTATTTAGCCAAAAGTATAGATATTGCGACATATTATTTCCCTACTTACTAAAGCCCGAGAGATTTGTAAGGAGCTACTGGAAAATTATAAAATTTCATATATAACAGAACAACCAATCTAATTTGTATAATATATATGCCTAATGCCTAAATGTGTATAAGCTATTGAATCGAGTTTGAAACTTCCCGCCAACAATTCTAAATAAACAAATCGAAATATTGTTGTGTAGAAGGATTACCTCTCTTGAGTCGATGTAACGTGGAAGTGGGAAAGAAATATCCAGTGGTGGGAGGAGTTCCATTCGCCTGCTGTTTACTCAACGTAGTGGTCACATTATTTGAGTTGGTGAGTGACACCGTCAAGTTATTCGTCACCGTATTCTTATGCTGAGTAGGTGTGGAAGTGATGAGTGGGGCGGTGACACTTCCGGGTACAGAGTTCCTCCCATACTGGGTCACCTCAGAGGTCACCGAACTCTTCTTCCGGTGGGCGAGGAGAGGTTGACCCGAGTGGGTCGTTGAGTTAGAGTTTGCCGTTGTGGATGAGGAAGTGCGGTGGATGGAAGTGTGCTTCCAACTCATCTGCTTCTTTTTGTCTGCCACAACGCGGAGGATCTTCACGTAAACCACAACCATCACGCAAAGAGGCACGTAGAACGATGCCATCGTCGCGTATATCTGATACCTGCAACAAATTTCAAATATAACTTAAATCCCAGTCAAAATAAATTAACTTTGATGACAAAAAAGTTATCAACTTCCGTTAATTAATTAATTAATTACATGTCAAAATTAAGATAAATCCCGGTCAAACTAAAAGAACTTTGATTACGAAAAAGGTATCAATTTCCGTTAATAAATAAATTAATTACATGTCAAAATTAAGATAAACGCCGGTCAAAATAAAAGAATTTTGATGATAAAACTTAAGTCATTCCCATCAACAAACAAATTTCTCTTACAAAATTAAATTAACCCCAGTCAAAATAAATGAATTCTGAAATTTTATAGGTTATTTCATCCTTTTAAAAAACATTGCATTGTTGAAAACAAATGAATTCTGATTTTTTAAAAAATATCAATTTCCCTACCACCCAAAAAGTAAATTTATGTCAAAATTAAGTTAATCCCAGTCACGGGTGATTCCCGGTCAAAATAAATGAATTTTTATTACGAAAATTAATCGATATCCCTGTCAATAAATTAGTAAATTTGTGTTAAATTTAAATTTATCTCGATTGGGAGAACTCCCAGTGCATGTATCTTAATTCCCAGTCAAATTTAAATTTCCACTGACTCACTGGCCATTTTTATCTCTCTGTTTTGTAATCTCTTGCACCCATTCCCAAGAAATGTTCATGCAACTCGTCATCAGAAGAAGTGATTTAGAAATAGTCCAAAATGTAGGAAACCACGTGCAGAGTTTCTTTAAGATTTGTCCTTGTGTTTTTCTTATTGTTGCATCGAGGGATATGAAAAGGCTCTTTGGGGATTTATTTGCACTGAAATTTGGTTACAAATTGAATTTGACTGGGAAACATCTGCCTTTTTCCCACACACAAAGGAAACACAATTTACAAATGTCCAAGTAGAAAACACATCAGAAACATTTCTTCTACTTTCATTTAGACTGTGAACTCAAGGAACCTACAGTTCAACCTGGATCCCACGGCCTTTCATAAATCACTTCCTCCTAATTTACATAACAATTTCCTCCTAATTAACTAAACTCTGTGAAAAAATCTCAATGTTTCAAGATCTGAAAAAAAACCTTTGACCAAAGTCCTAAATCCTTGCAGAAAGATATTTTCCCTCAGGCGAAACTCGTAAGTTTCCAAACATCCGGTCAAAAATCCAGTTTAATTTCAATCCCAAAAATGTGGAATTGCGTTTTCCTACCTTTCATAAATATAGGAATTGGACATGGACCAATAAGAGAGTGCTGGGGGAAACCCCTGAGAAATGATCTCTCTCATTCAATTAGATCTCACTTCACTTCCAACTATTTGAAACAGTTGGCTTAAAAAGGATGATTTTTGTGGTGTCTGGTGTCCGAAGGAATTCTAGTTTCTGCCTGGCAGTCTGTTGGGATTTCACTGCCAGAGATTTCCAACCTCTAAATCTCTTCCGAAGTTTCAATCAAATGAAGACTCACTTTCAATTTCAAAACCTCATTCTGACACATCAAATCTGATGTGACATACGACAGACAAAAACAATTCCACTTTACTTACAAATTGAGAAAAGTCCCTTTTTTAAATCTTAGTTTAAAATTTACAAAAGAAACTACTAAAAATGGTAGAAATATTTGGCTTCCAATTACTCCCTTATTTCGTGACTAACTTATCATCAAAGTAGTTATTGAAGAAAGCTCTTTTATAATTGAAAGAAATATTTATAATTTCCAAGAATTTTACTCATTTTCAAAATTTGAAATATGACCAAATTTAACCAATCTCACACCATTTTAACCTGAATTGCTTAATATTTCATGGCAATTATTGCAATAAAAAGGTTCATTAAAATCTACTTTAAAACTGCTCAAAATTGATTTCAATTCAAACCCGTTTAAAATAGAAATTTCTTTTTTGGACTTTACTACAAACTGTTTAACATAGTAGGAAGCTAAGAAGTCTTGAATTTTAAATAAAAAGTTGACAATATAAACGAGAATAAAGTGCTAGTGCACAAGGAAAAAGCAATTCCTTCAAAATGTGCATAATAAACCATGAAACATAGACAGAACAACTCTTTTAATACCTAAAAATAAAAAAGTCAAGTGCATCAAAGTGTAAAAATTAAATCTAAATCTTAACACTTTGTAAATGGATTTGTATCTTTCTCCAAGAGAAATAATCTATAGTGTTCACTTTTATTTAAAAATAGGAAATTCACCTTTTGTTTTATTTTATTTGACTTGCTTCTTGGATTTCAATTTGAAGTCAACTCAGAGACTCAAATTGTTTACCTGCTGCATTCAAGCCACTCACTTCAACTCTCAAACCTTTAACTTGAGAGTCTCACCTTCCCAATCCCTTTCTCAATTTACCTCCAGTTTCAATTACTTTCTATTTCTAAATTACACTTTCATTTTTAGCCCAAGGGTTGTTCACTCACTCTGCTCACATTTCTCTCTTTTAAATTAATTAATACATTGTCTGCAATCTGTTCTAAAATTGAAACAGCTCGACTTGTGTGTGATCGCACCATTTTCTACAGAGAAATAAATCAAGTTAGACAAAGTTCTCAGGTGAATTGTAAAAAAAGGAGTGAAATTGAATAAAGATGTTTCTGAAAGTGAAAAGAATTGGTGGAGCTCCCAGAGGAAAACATGCTCTCTCCCATTCACATAAAAAAGAGACACACACGAGAAACTCCCTATACTTTCAAAATCTACAAAATTCATCGAAAAATTCCACTCTAATTTCAAATCATCCTTTGAGAACGCTGTTCGTATTAACAATAGCGTTACAATTACAAAGCGCTTCAGGACGCTTGCAGACCAAAACGTCACCTGACTTAAAAAATCCATAAAGGATCCAAAAATTTGATTTCTGAGTGGTCCTGTGGAACGAGTCACGAGGGTAATGGTTGAGTGAGTGAAGGGAGAAAGTGTCTTAGCCCATTGAGTAAGTGATTGAAGGGTGGATCACTTCAAGTTTTATTCAATTACACTTTTACATTTCACCCTGTACATATTTCAAACTTATTTCTTCTCAAAGAGATCAAAGAGACTTTTTTCAGAAGAACTCACTCTCAATTCATACTTTTTTCTCTCAATTCCGAGACAATTTACTCTTGGATCGGATGGAATGGATTCCAAATGAGAATTCTCCCACTTTCTGCCATGTTTAATTAATAAGTCATTCATAATTACTCAACCTTCAATTATTACTCCACCCACACATTTAGATAAGATGCTTAACCATTGGGCTCATTTCTCAAAAATTCCCACTAGACTTTTCAATTCTAATACCATACCATAATTAGTAGACATGAGAAGTTTATTGATTTTGAACTTTTTCAATTGTAATCCTACGGTTTTAAGCTTTCGTATTTGCATCTTTCATGACTAATAGAGTCTAATGGCAAAAAAATATTCTTAAATATTTAAAAAAATTTAAATTTTTAATTGGATTACTGTTTTTCATGTAATTTTAGTAAAAAAATTGCAATTTGAGCCTATAAAAATGATTTAGAAAAAATATTAGCGTAAATATTTTTGATGTTTTTCATCAATAAATAAATAAATATAATAGCCATTTTTCATAAATATTTTTCTCATGTCTGATACCATAATACCATTTCTTTCTCAAGAATTGATATAATCACAAACGATTTATTTATATGAAATAGGCGCTCAATTTGTTTGAAATTCCACTTCAAAATCGAATGATACAGAAGTGCATGCAGAAGGAAAATAATCCATCTCCACTTAAAATACTATTTTTAATTCGTCTGAAAAGGTTGTAAAAGTCACGTTCCAATTGTGACGACTTCCGTTCTAAAATATTCCAAACCAAACTAACTTTTATACGACGTACAGGGTGTTTCAAAACCATGTCCAGATAGATGGGGATTATTTAACATGGAGAAAATTGTCCTGCAAAACTTGAAATAACTCTATGTGTAATTAACCTTTCAAAACGAGTTATATCTCATTTGAAAGATAATTTAATTTAATACACATATCAAGTATTGATGTGTTCCTGTAAATCCATCTGACCTTGCCGGAATATTTTGAAAATTATTTTTTTAAATTAATTAATTAAATTATTTTTTGTACTTCCTTACAGGCTATTCATTCTCCCTGACAATTACGTATAAGTAAGTCATCTAAATTCCTGGTTTTGTTCAAAAATCTTCCTAGTTTAGCCCCAATTGTGTTTAGCTATATATTTTAGAATTTAAATTCGCCTCAAATATAAGATTTGATTTTAATCGATAAATAAAATTGCAACTATTCATAAATATGATAAGAATAAAGCGTAGATGGATTGGTAGGATGGATTCATGATATCATTTGATATTGGCTGAGATTTCCATTAAGATCCCGACGATCGATTTGACTCATGTTTTCCATTTCTCAAGAAATTTGCATAATGGAAGTTGACTGGTTGCGAATTTGCGATAAGGAAAAGTGACGTTCACATTCATTACTCATCCAGCCAGCCAAATCGCTCCCATTTTTTAAATCAAATTTCCACATCAATCTAGCTAGGGCTTTTCACTCCCACCCACCCAAACACACGATACTTCATTTCTTCTATTCAAATATCCCGGTTCAGTTATGAAAATTGCACATAAAACGATTTCAAATGTTTTTCAGTATGTCAAGAAAGGGCACAGAGTTTCAAGGGTGTTTTTAATCCTTTAGTTAGCCTGTCTACTCGAATTTATTTGACATAAAATAATCCCTCATTATTAAAGAAAAATCCCATTACTTATGGAACTTTCAATAATTGGACATTCTCTACATTTTTAGGCTATATAAGTGCCTATAATAATAATTAACGAAAAATTCATCTGTGAATAAAGCATATAAGTACGGTTTGAATCTTTCAGTCTGTCTATAGTTGTAATTTTTATTTAAATCATATTTATTAAGGGAACTTTCATTAATTTTATGGGACGATTAAAATTTAGATAAAAAACCTTTTTGAATTAAAAGAACCATCAAGCTCCGAATTATTTTTTAATTATAATAAGGAGAATGTATTAATTAAACAAAAGCTACATTACTGCATAATTTTGCGAATATTGAAGACTGTTTTTGCAAATTGCTCTCATAACTCAGTTCGCAAATGTTCCCCACTCAAAGTGCCCATTTGAAGAGTTTTGTTTACAATAACAATCAAAGAAAAAAGATGTAAATGTTGTGCACTTAGGGTAAAAATCAACTCGATGTTAATAATAAGTCTGTGAGCAAAATCCTCTCATCTCACTCGAATGCAAATTCGGATGATTTCATTTCCACGAAACTTTTCCATATTTCGTGCCAAATTATGGAAATTAACTTATTTTCCTCTGGACAAGGACTCAACTTTCGTCACAAACTAAATGAATGTCACTTTATTCTTTCTCTTCCTCATCATTTCATCTTGAAAACAACTTGGATTTGTGATAAACAAACTCTCATGTCGTACTTAACAAGTCAATTTGCTCAATCTAGGGGAAAACTCGCGTGGGATACCACAATAAAATCCTTACGTTTAAAAAACCCGCGGGTTTACAGAATTTGTTCGTCAAGCCAATTTTCACCCATTGCTTTACATTCATTTGTTGCTGGCTTGCTAGATTAATTAGCTTTGAAAACAATTTAAGCACTTATCTGAAACTTTGAATTTTTCGCTTGAATTGCCGTTTGAGCTATTTTGTATTTTCCGCTTACGTTGTTTTGCTTAAATCGCAAATAACCAGTGGCGGGAATTTAAAAAAAGAAAAATCGCAAGCAAGAAATTATGACAAAAAAGCAAAAACAGCAAATAGTACAAAATATCGATGTTTTTCACTTTATTAGCGAACAATGCTTGATTTGCTTTTTTCGATTATTTTAGAATCCCCCTAATGATTTTTTTGCATTTACGTGATATTTAATTTGTATTAGCGGGAATTTAAAAAAGCAAATCAAGCAAGAATAGCTAAAAAGTAAGTATAGCAAACATCCCAAAAAATAAATATGCTCATTACTGTTTTGGCGAGCAGCAGTCGTTAACACATTTTATGAAAACACACAGATTTTGATGCGGTCAATACGCGGGGATAAGTTTGAAGTAGGTGGCTTATTTTGAAATGTAAGCTTAAAGTATTTGTGTCTCTGCTTTGAATAGTTTTGTAAGAGTGAGTGAGTCACGGATCATTTGACTAATGTTGTCATTTCCCCATGTCATCTCCATTTCGAAAACTTCAAAAGAGTTTCTCTTCCCCATCCGTCCCATTTAGTCCACAGATTCTAGCCAAAGTCCCAGACTACCAGAAATAGAGATATCGAGAGTCCAATTCAGAGTTGAAATCCTCTCGTCCGTTCTTTTTAGTTAAAACACACTCTTTCGCTACATCTCATTTTACATTAGAGAGAAAGGCAGACTGATACATAAACCACTTTACTCCATTTCATTACGCAACTCCTTCCTACTCTCAATCTATACTTATAAAATGCACATGTCCCACTGTCCGTACGTGCTTGGAAATTCGAAACCGTACTTACAAATCTACTTTCATGCAAGCAACCCAAATCTAATTATTAGCACTCACAATTAAATGGTATATATTGTATACTATAAGTTGTCTACTAAAATAGCAGAGGGCGCCTTTTTTAAACAAGTGGGAACTTTAAATTTGAAGATAAATAAAAATTTACAAAAGTTTAAAAAGCAAATGGCAAAATTAAAAAATTGGACGTTAAAATCTTTTAAACTGGCCTTTGTTACTTTTCCATTTTAATCAATTGTTACAGACCAACAATACCCATCCCATTATGTATAAGATGTTTAACAAAACCCGCTAAACGCGCGCGCGCGTCTCACAAATGCAGTTTGCCTATGCCTATGTCTCTTTTAAAATAACAGAGAGCGCTTTTTTAAACAAGCAGAAACTTCTGATTTTAAGTTAAATATAAATTGTACCAATTTTTATAAATCATAGGACATAATTTTAAAAAATGTAACTCTAATTTGTGTTACGTTTTTATAAATTGTGTGACAGCCTAAAACATATCCAATTATATGTAAGAAATTTCAATTCCAAACTATTATGGGGAAACGCTTGCATCTCACTTATGCAATTTCGCTTGGATGATTATGAACAAACCTGATGTGGAAGTTATTTACGTGGATGCATTACACACGTACAACTGCCTCTTACCTACTTTAACTCACAAATCTGCTTTCATCTCCCTTTCACATCTTTTTTAGTTTTTACCCC
>JAQFYJ010000523.1:0-12785 GCA_034694685.1 Isotoma anglicana | reverse complement strand
ATCTTTATTTAAGAAAGTAATTGATCTGGCATGTCACAGTAAAACTGGAATCTCACAGATCAAAAACACAAACTTTTAATTCTTGATTAAAATTCCTTCATGTTATTCTAACTATTTGTACAAATAAATATTTTGTATATTAAATGTGTCAGGCTAAAACTCGCTACTTTTAAATTAATTTAAAACTTAAACTAAAAAACCCTAAAAACCCAAAAAACCCGGGGTATTGGGTTTTTTTTCAATAAAACCCCGGGTTTGTCGTACCCTGCTCGTGAATTTCAAATTCAAATACCAAAGTTTCATTGTTTTCGGGTTGAAGAAGATTTAAATATGCAATGGCATTTTTGGTTTTTCTTCGCCCACACACGCTATGAAATGATGCAAGCAATTGGGAAATATTTCTCCATCGGTCCTTCTCAGTTTTGGCTGATTATGCAGATTATAGGAAAGCATTTTAAATTAAATGAATTGAAAGTGAATGAAACTGCAACAGCCCCAAAGAGATGATCACATTTTTCAACTTATCCGCCTTCTTTTAACTGTGAGCGGCGCTATGGGTTGTTGCCTTCTCTTTGTTTGTTTACGAACTCAGAGAGTTGGTATTCGAATCTTTTGCAAGAAGATGAAGAGGCTTCTAGTGTTGCGTTGGCAGCGTGGCTTCTAAATAAAAGTTGCCTCCTTGGATTATCGAACAGTTGGTTGTAAAACCCTTTTGCAATCTCTACAGGACTTTCCCAACCTACAATCACTTATAGTTCGCTTCACATCAGCTGCCAGTTTCTTTTGAAAAATGCTATAATACAAACAATGTAAGTGTTAAAAGTACTCTTCCGTAGAAATGCTTTTCGGAGCCAACCAATTTAGTAACCTTAGGTCAATAAGCATTTATTTAACTATTATCGTACATGAATATACTTTCAAATTTTCTATCTATAGAGTTGACAGTTAAAGCGCATACAGAAATTTGCAGCAAGCCCAGCTTGGTCGGAAGTATCACAGAAAAATCCACCTACCACTTTTAAAATCAAAAGTTCCTTTGTTTACTTGATCAATTTTATTTTACCTACAAAATCTTGAAAAAATCATTTTTAAAGAATTTCTTTGAGTTGTTGTCAAATTATTTTTTTTATAGAAAATTCGTAGTCGAAAGTTTTAGGCATATTTTGTGCACTTTGAAAGTTTACTACGCAAAATAATAAAATATATTTTTGAATTGAATGCCTTTAGCTGTGCCAATTATTCTTTAAAGTATTCAAAGAAATGGGTGCATGAAATGGAAATTTAATATTTGAGAGAAAAATTATTTTTAGTTCTGAGAATACGTTGAATAGTTTATTGAAACGGATATAGAGCAACGAAACTGAAAAATATTGTATCAATAGTGTGTACTAGGTAGTTATTGTAATTTAAAACATTATTTCATAATATTGTGACTGTTGCAGTCTATATGTTTGGTTTTACCTAAACTGTTGGCCAGCTGGTGTTTTTCTTAATTCAAAGAAGTATTTAAGAAGCAAATATTTCAAAAAAATGCGTACTTTTGAAATTTATATTTTATGACTCAGATTATTAAGTAGCGATAGCGAGTTTCTGGAAATGCTCTGTCTGTCCGTCTGTCTGTATTTCAGTCTGTTTGTCCTCCCATAACCTTGACCAAATACCTGTTCTAGACCCCCATAGCTTGGATATGTTCACAGATGGGCCTTGTAGGACCACCTACCCCCAAGGTCACAAGAAAAAGGTCAAATTTTTTACAATTATAAGAGCGCTCTGTTAATCCTTCTGTTCCACGGGCGATGTTTTGCGCTGGATTCAATATTTTTCAAAATCCGTTGGTTTTGAAGTTAAGCGCGCTGCGCTTAAGCGGTTTAGTCGCGCTTGTTTATCAGCTCTTCCGAACACAAAATTCAAAAAAATCATGTGATACATGATTTTATATCTAAAAAACGTCAGAAATTCAGCTGCGATAATTGTTTTTATCCTAAAAGCCCAAGAAAGTCACAATGAGGCCAAATTTCAAAAGAGGTTATTTTTCATTTTTGATATATTTGGATTATTTTTGATGAGTTCATCAAAATGAGTTAATAGACTTATCGTCTACATTGGTTTTTGAGCTCACTAAACGAGGTCTAAAGTCAAATTTCAAGTTTTGTATTTTTTGATGGGTGATTTTTTATAAATCTAACTGAAATGGTTTTCCGAGGTTGACAGTCACTGTTAGGTCAGCAATGAGCTTTCGCTACTTCTTTATATCCGTTTTGATATGGTTTATTTAATATCTACTTAAAGTCAATAGTATGTTTTTGTCTCACAAGGTCACGAAGATCACAAAATCAGGTCAGAGGTCAAAAACGGTCGTTTTTCACATTTGATGTATTTGGATTGGTCTTGAAGAGTCGATCGAAACGAGATACTATGGTAATAGTCTACGAGGACTTTTAAGGTCAAAGTTAAAAACTCATTTAAAAATGTTCTTGTGTTTCAAAAAATTCTACTAAAATCCCATAAAAGTCTATCAAGAGCTATCGCTACTTCTTTATGTCCTCATGGTTTATTTTATATAAAAAATAACAGTTCTTTATTTTATATAAAACTTCAATAATAATTTTCTAATATTTAAACCGGCATGCTTAAAGGTTTAAGATATTTTAAATAAATTGTACCCTAAACGTTCAGTTTAAAACATTTTTTTAAATTCTCATTACATATTGAAATTCTATTATTAACATGGTTCAGTTTTTATTTTGTGCACGATGAGAATGAGTTACCTCGTTTGATTTAATAGTATTAAATCAACGAGGTGCAGTTCCTTGCCAGCTTGTTAGAAACAAATATACAATTTCGAACCTTTATATAACGTACTAAAAGCAGTCATTGATTGCTTGATGCATTTTACATGTTATTTGTCGCAGAAGCATAGTTAAGATTAATTATTAAAAAGTTATCAAATTTACTGGGAAAAAATTGTATGTTTTGCTATTTTCTATTTACAGAAAGTTGATTTTACAGTATAACATAGGTTGTACGTAGCCAATAGCCCTAAAAGTGGTATTGGTATGTTTGTGCGATAAACGAGCGGAAAGAAGTAGCAGTTTCGAATAACGCTCTACCCTACCCCACCATGAATCAAACAGCTGATTCTGAGTAGGATAATAGTAAAATAATATTTTACAATATTGTTTTGCTCGGGCAACATTTGTAGACAGTCACACTAATCCCCCAATACGCCGCCCTCACCGATAGGCCAAAAATTGAATTTTTGAGTTTTCTCTAACATTCATTGTATTGGAAGCCCTCGGCTCTAAGTCTTATATACTGTAATTAAGGATTTTGGTTGTAATAATAACGTTTGAATTTATGGTTTAAACTTTCGTAATTAAATGATAGTATTAAAATAATGATAGAGAAACAGAGGTGTATAGTGGAACTAAGAATTATTTACTAAAATTTTTAGTTGACAGTTCACCTTTTGAGATGAAATATTCATAAAACAAGGCGGCAGCGACATTATAATCGATCATTTCGATCGCTTTATGATGATAACGATGATGATTACAGATTTTTCTTGTTTGTGATAATAAAATATTTTTTAATATTGTACAAGCTGCTCTCGCGGTTTGACATGTTTTTTTAAAAATTAAGCCACCACGAATAGGCAGAAGATTAGGGTACTTACCTTGAGCATTAAATATTAAAGGCTTTTAAGACAATTGAACATTGGCAGATATAAACTGAGGAAAGTTTCATTTTGCGTCAGCAACATAACATCCAACTGGGAATAAAAAAGTGTCGAATTTCAAAGTTGTATATACTTCAATAGGTGTTGACGGGTAGGTAAAATTTAAATGAGAAAATGTTGGTATACGAGGAGTTTACGGTCACAAGACGAGGTCGAAAGTCACATTACAAGTTTTACATAATTTTATAAATGTTATAACTAAGTTAGATCAAAGTAAAATGCTAGAACATTCGCTACTTGGTTACACCCGTATTTGATATGGGTTACCATATATTGTAATGCTGACATTTGTTATATGAGGGATACCAAATTTACAAATATCAAACAGATACAGATACAGCTACAAAAAATCCAAAACCATTAGGTAGCTTTTGCTCCTTAATAATATTGATTTTATTGGACACTACTGGTGGAGAATACCTAATTATAAAGGCAAACTATGAAGAGAGGCTTTTAAGACTACTAAACATTGGAAGAAGTAAAATAATGCAGAGCCGTAATGTGCTTCTGTACGGCTTGGTAGAATTATTGCATGTCCGGCCTTTTTATTTCAAAAACCGGAAAACGTAATTCAGAACCCTCATTTGTTTGTTTTCATTACTGTTAAAATGGCATATTACTCAACAATGACCAAGCTTATAGTCAATGTTAGTTTTATTTCACTTTTAGGGTCTTCAAATTTATTTGATTTTCCTTTTATGACATATAATTGGCCTTATACCAAAAACCACCAGATAAAGTAGTCGTCACATTGACCCAGATATTATGTCAACCAAAGTTTAAAAGTTTCGGTTGTGATTTACATAAGTTATAGTAAAGGAACAATTGCAATGATGATGTTATGATTTCTTTAAAACCTGATTCCGGGGAATTTATGAAGGTTTTGACATGTGATAAGCATGTCTTTTAGAACGATGTAATGCAAATTACATTTCAAATTATTTTCCGTAACGTTCGATTTTAAAATAGAGTCTATAAATAAAGGAGATCAATCTACGCAATGTTGAAAAGTACAATGCTGAAAAGCAATTTTTATACGAGAATTACGAATATAAAAAATATTTAAATATAATATAAAATACAAATAAAATTTTCTAATCCGATTCATTGCAATCAGCAAAAAATAAACAAAAAATCCAAAATATATAGTGTCTAACAGTCTTGTCAAACCGTCCAGCCCTTCTGTCCGTACGGCCTGGTGTGGGGTCATCACTTGACACCACGGTTACGGCGGCCCTGAAATAATGGTGCGAGTACGGTACAACCCCGAAATATCTATCCCTTAAAACTAAATCCTTTATTTTTCGCAATAGTACGCATCCCCGTTTCAAAATTGGAAATTCAATTAGAAATTGTGACAAACATCAACATTTCATATTTTTAACTGAAATTAACATCAGTTTTTCTTCCTTAATACAAAATTCGGAGTAATTAAAGCAAACTTGCAGCTTTATTGTCCAAGAAACTAGATTACCCATACACGTATGTTCCCATCTATCACTTAGATTAAATGAGACAGTTCAGTCTTGACAATCCACACTTCATATCATGCAATATATTACCTCTACTGTTATAATTTCAACCTAGTAAACCTCTTTAAAAATTTATTACCAATGGGTTTTAATACTAGCGAAAGTTGTCGAGATAGCTAGCAAAATTTGAATAAAAATAATTTAAAGCCAGACCTCAATTGATTTTCTTTTACCTTGAGATATACGTGGACTGTTTCAAAAGAAATAACCTTTTTTATAATGCATATCATTGCAAGTTGTTCTTTTGTAATGTTGAAATTTTACACACATTGAAAAAAACGTTTAAGCATACAACAAAAACTTACTGGACATCCAAATGAATTTCTAATCCTAAAGTACTGCGGGCGCTTAAGGTAAATATTGCGTGTGGTTTTGAGTTTAAATGTCAGATTTTGAGGTTTGATTTTTAAACTACTTTTAACAACAAAGAAACATACTATAAAAATGAAATACGATTTTACTTAAATTGCAAAATCAAGTAAGATTATTTACTGCAGATTGAGCGGTCCATGAATTGAAATTTAGAGTAATGCTGACCAATAGCTAAAATTCGTCTGCCATATCTTTCCAAGTTTTCCTGTACCCATTTAATTCAATTAGAGCATATAAATTGCCATAATGAAAAATCTTTTTTGAAAAAAATGATAAGGGTAGACCTAGTAAAAAATATCAATGGTTTCCTATTTATTTCTAGTTTTAACCTAACCCAACCTAAAAAAGGAGTAAGTTATTTTGGGGACAAAGTAGAGGTTTTGAAAATTTGCGTTCGTGTAGATTTTTTCATTTTTTCCATGGTAGCATGCCCGGGTTTTTCGCTTATGAATGTTCAACGTACCGAGTATTCATACCGTTGAGTTGTATAGCAAAAAATGCTGGAATTTTATTTCTTCGGATGATAGCTTTAGACGTATGTTTCATCTATCGGTACCAATTAATTTAGAAAACAAGGTTTTCGAAATAATTATCCAAATATGTATGTTTCTTATGGCCAAATTTACTTATTACAATTGATAAACCATCAGATTTGTGTAACTCATTTTACAAAACGCATCATACAACTTATATAAGACGACTTTATGTCATGCACATGCCATTGATAGTCTGTGAAAAATTTCGTGTTAATAGCATTTCAGTTTCTGGAGTTATTTATCGACATCTTTACAGAGGTATGCATTTTCAAAAAGGGTAATTTCTTCTGAAACAGCCCTGGTACGTGTCAAAATAATGGTTCGCGTGTTTTGATGCTTCAACACGTCAGCATGAGATTTTGTATGGCTTATCCTTAAGTTCTTTAGTAGAATTCCAGTCCGCTCCACACAACTCCACACAACAACAAAATCCAAAGAATTACAGAACGACTTAATCTGGACAATTTTATTTTATTTCAATTCATTCAAAACTAGAATAAAGTTCTTAAACATTTACAACTTGGAAGATTGACTGTGTCTCTACTTTTGTGAACTGAAGACAGATATTCGACTTAAATACAAAATTCGGAGTAATTAATACAAACTTGCAACTTTATTGTCCAAGAAATTAGATTACCCATGCACGTATTTTTTCATCTATCACTTTGATCAATTGAGACAGTTCAGCCACGACAATCCACACTTCATATCATGCAATATATTACCTCTACTGTTTTAATTTCAACCATGTAAACCTCTTTAAAAATTTATTACCAATGGGTTTTAATACTAGCGAAAGTTGTCAAGTAGGAGATATCTAGCAAAATTTGAATAAAAATAATTCTAAGCCAGACCTCAGTTGATTTTCTTTTACCTTGATGAGATATATGTGGACTGTTTCAAAACAAATAACCTTTTAAAAAAGGTATATCCCTGCAAGTTGTTATATTGTAAAGTTGAGATTTTGCACACATAAAATAATAACGCTTAAGCATACAACAAAAAAATACTAGATATCCAAATGAATTTCTAATCCTAAAGTACAGCGGGCGCTGGAGGTAAGTATTGCACTTTCGTGTGGTTTTGAGTTTAAATGTCAGATTTTGAGGTTTGATTTTTAAGCTGTGATGTGGAAATGTGCCACATCGGAGTTTTGATGATCTTACCGACTGAAAAATAGGATTTCAGCAAATGTGTGGGAGCTGAGAATAGGCTAATGCATATATTAAGACAGGCAGAAGCAGGTAGACTTGAGATTTGTAATGTTAGAATATATTTATTAGAAACTCAATAGAACATGAGACAAGTTTTAGGGCTAGACATCTACTACTGTCTAAATCTTGATTAAGACTTAGCGTGGCTTAAAGTTAGGAGATGAGATTGTCTGTCTGCAGTGAGACAGGAAATCTCTTATCTCTGTTAACCTGTATCTGCAATCTTGGATTCCCAGGTGCAGAGATTAAAGATAAATGTAAATTTATTCCTCCGTCGATTGAGTGCTGAAGGCATCAATCGACCCAACATTCCTTTCAGTACTGATAAGGGGTCAATGGTTACAAAGCTACTTTTAAGCACAGAGAAACATACTTTAAAAATGAAATACGATTTTACTGAAATTTGCAAAATGAAGTAAGATTATTTACTGCAGATTGAGCGATCCATGAATTGAATTGGAGGATAATGCTGACCAATAGCTAAAATTCGTCTGTCATATCTTTCCAAGTTTTCTTTTACCATCTAATGCAATTAGGTGATATAATTAGCTTTTATGAATTATCGTTTTTGAAAAAAACTCATAAGGCTACACTTAGTGAAAAATACAAATAGTTTTCTAGTTATTTTTAGTTTTCACCTAACTCAACCCAACCTAAAATAGGAATGATGGATTTTGGACAAAGTAATTGTTTTAAACAATTGCGTTCGTGTAGATTTTTTTCAGTTTTTCCATGTCAGCATGTCCAGATTCATCGTGGTTGAATGTTTAACGTAATAAACATTCATACCGTTGAGGTGCATAGCATGGCTAGAGGCTGGAACTTTGTTACTGCTGATGATAGCTATAGACGTCCATCGGTACCAATTAATTTGGAAAAAAGGCCTTCGAAATATTTAGTCAAATGCTGTTGCCAAATTTAGAAATTGATAAACAATCAGATTAGTGCAAGTCGTTTTACTAAACGGATAATAAAATTTATATACGACAATCTTTGTGTCATGCCACGCACACGTCATTGAAAGTTTCTGTGCAAAATTTCGTGATAACATTTCAGTTTTTGGAGTTATTTATCGACAGCTTTACAGATCGAGGTATGAATTTTCAAAACAGTGTAATTTCTTTTGAAACAGCCCTGGTACGTGTCAAAAATCGAGTTCGCGTGTTTTTATGTTTCATCACGTCAGCTTGAGTTTTTATATGTCTTATTCTTATTTACTTAGTAGATTTCCAGTTCCTTCTACCAAACTCTTGAAAAATATCCAAAGATTCACAAAACGACTTATTTCGGATTTTTTTTTCAATTCACTCAAAACTAGAATGAAGTTCATAAATGTTTAGAACTTGTAAGATTGACTCATTATTTTTCTGAACTAAACAAAGATATTCGAAAGAAAGATGAAAGGACTGAGGTCAATCGGTTTTTTTGTGCGCTTCATTCTAATAAACTATTTTGTGTCCGCTGACCAGCCTCCAAAATTTCCCTCCGCAAATGCTTTTCATTTTGGATCGTCGTTTGGAGATTGTGCCATTCACTTTAAACTATTCAGTTATCAACTCGCGTATGTTGATCTTCTGGAGAATATAATTTACCTAAACGCTGGATTAAAAAAGACAATTTATGGACTAAACGACTACGATAAGGGAAATCGCACTGAATCAGATCGATTAGAAAGAGTGCTAAGCTCCAGCGCCATGTCAATCGACGTGTTTGAAGAATGCGCCCTCAACGCTGTATTCCAGGGCGAAGACAGTGACGAAGGTTTTAACGTAACGTTAAAGTATTATCTAGAGTTGAATGACTACACTTTCAGATCTGTCTCACACTCAACTTTCATTGTAGTTCAACATTCCCAGCCGACATATTCCTTTATTCCCGATGAGTTTGATAAATGGCCGTGCCGAGTGTTCCTTTTTATTGTCAAACGGTCAAATTATTTTAAAAGGAGGTCTCCGGAAGTGGATACGTATTACTACTGTCCCTACTGCTACAATCCAATTCAAAAAATACCACCCTGGATGTCAATGAAGGATGTGACAACAACCAGTTTGAGACGAGAGTGGATAGAAGTCATGATTCCAATATATACAGGAAGTGAATATCTTAGTTCAAAATTTCACTGCCTTTTCAGTCCTTGGAGTAAAGACATTTTTTCATCCTTCCGACAAAGTTGCAACATGTTTTTCGGGATAATAGAAACAGTTGCGTCGATGTGTAACTTCACAACCTATTATTTTCCATATCCATCAGTGGACACATTCAATGTAGTTCAAGAGGACCCATATTATGGAGGATCCCTTTCATTTTCATCTCCAAATTCTATATTACCGCTTAAATATTCAAGTGGAGCGTATCCAGTTGGGACAGTGCCAAGTCGTTTAGTTTACTGCGATCACTTTGTAAGGTCAGAGGTCACTTCTCTAGGTCAATGGCTGGAACCTTTCCAGCCTACCGTTTGGGGTTCACTCATCATCACAATTCTTTTGGTGGCTCTTATCATTTCACTAAAGAAGGAATCGAAATTGTGGGATATTTGGGGAAATTCTTGGATTGCAGTGCAAATTTTGTTGAATCAGTCCGGACGGGTTCAATTCTCCTTTCTCTTCTTACTTCTCACCCTGGGTCTGTTCATAAATGTGAGTGTTTATGAGAATGTAGTAACGAGCAGTGTGATTTCACCCCAACGTGTATATGTTTTTAAAAATCTATCCGAAGTTATCAATGCAGGATACAAAATAAAGGTAAAGTGCGGTAACAGTATTGCATATTGGATTGAAATACTACGAGATGATTTTAAGAGGAATGACATTGAGCTAATCATACAGGACACATTGGAATGGGAATGTTGGAATGGCATTTATGATGAAAATGCAAAGGAAATATTCGCTAGTAGGGATCCACCATATGTGTATTTTGATAATGATTTATTCGCTGCGACTCCAATGCATGAATATGCTCGTAAATTTCAAGTTATTTTACCAAAGTATAATTGCTTTAGGATTGACGAAGATTTAAGTGTATATATGAATTATTGGTTCTTCCTTACCCACACGCGTTATGAAATGATTGAAGCTATGGGGAAATATTTCTCCTCCGGCCTCTCTCAATTCTGGGTGAATATACAGATTCAAGGAATAGATTTTCAACTAAATGAATTGAAAGCTGGTATAAATGAAACTAAATCAACAAACGAAGAGATGATCACATTTGCAAATTTATCTGCCATCGTTCAATTGTGCGCAGGGCTATGGCTTGCTGCATTTTCTGTATTTCTTTACGAACTGCAAGTTGAGATTCGAGCTCTTTGTTGTACGATGATGAAGCTTCTTGTGTTGCAATTCACGCTTTGCTTTCACAGCAAAACAAAGGTATTTAAAATTAAATAAACACCATGTTGTGGTAAAACCTAAATTTCAATCAACTGTTAGCGGAAGTTAAATTTTGCATGCATCAATAGATAGTTTTGGTTCATTTTCTTGATAACATGGACCCATTTCCTTATTTTGGTATAGAAACCAGTACACAAGGGAACAATTCATGCCGTATAAATTTGGTTAGAAAACAAAAACTAATTAATTTGAACTTATGTACCCTGAAAAATTTGCAAAAACGAAATTGTAAAACTATCATATTTGCAAAAAACCACTGGGCGTTATTTATTTAAATTTTATGTCGATTGTAATAAAAATTAATTTGAAAATTTAAAATATAAATAATTAAAATAGTAGTTTATGGTTTCTTATGGTATTTGATGATTTCTACGGGTGTTTTATGATTGCTAAGAGTACTTTATGATTTCTAAAGGTATTTTACGGTTTCTAATGGTACTTTATTGTTTCTAAGGGTATTAAATAGGCAGAGCTGGGTAATCCCGGATTAAGCATTAACGGGTTAAACATTGGATTAAGGATTAATAATCTTTAATCCCGGTCATAAAATTCCAATTTGTTAATCCTTAATCCAAAATCATATTCAATTAATCTTTAATCCTACAGTCCCATTAATCCCGTATACTCGCTTCAACTTCAATGTATTACACGGTTAGTGAATTTCAGATTCAAATACCAAAGTTTCATTGTTTTCGGGTTGCAGAAGATTTAAATATGCAGTGGCATTTTTGTTTTTTTTCACACACACACGTTATGAAATGATGCAAGCAATTGGGAAATATTTCTCCATCGGTCTTTCTCAGTTTTGGCTGAATATGCAGATTATAGGAAGGCATTTTAAATTAAATGAATTGAAAGCGAATGAACCTGCAACAGCCCCAAAGAGATGATCACATTTTCCAATTTATCCGCCTTCTTTCAACTGTGAGCGGCACTATGGCTTGTTGCCTTCTCTTCTCTTTGTTTGTTTACGAACTCAGAGATTTGGCATTCGAATCTTTGGCAGCGTGGCGTCTACATAAAAGTTGCTTCCTTCGGATTATCAAACAGTTGGTTGTTAAACCCTTTTGCAACCTCTAAGGGGACTTTCCCAACCTACAATCACATATAGTTCGCTTCACATCAGCTGCCGGTTTCTATTGAAAAATGCCTTAATATAAACAATATAAGTGTTAAAAGTACTCTTCCGTAGAAATGCTTTTCGAAGCCAACCAATTTAATAACCTTAGGTCAATAAACATTTGTTTTACTATTATCCTGCATGAATATACTTTCAAATTTTCTATCTATAGAGTTTAAAGTTAAAGCCCATACAGAAATTTGCAGCAAGCCAAGCTTGGTCGGAAGTATCACAGAAAAATCTACCTACCACTTTTAAAATCAAAAGTTCCTTTGTTTATTTGATCAATTTTATTTAACCTACAAAATCTTGGAAAAATCATTTTTAAAAAATTTCTTTGAGTTGTTGTTAAATTAATTTTTTTATATAACAAATTCGTAGTCGAAAGGTTTCGGCATATTTTGTGCACTTAGAAAGTTTATTACGCATATAATAAAATTTTTTTGAATTGAATGCCTTTAACTGTGCCAATTTTTAAGTAGCGAAAGCTACTTTATGGGAATGCTCTGTCCGTCTGTCTGTCCGTCACCCAATTTATCTAAGGAATGGAGGGACCTTTTGACATGCGGTTTTTTGCGTTAGACTCGCTGGGTCAACATGACCTTTGGTATTGCAAATCAGCACGCTGCGACAAAGCTCACCGGTCGCGCTTATAAGCGCTTCAAAGCGCAGAGTACATAAAAATCATGTAACATATGATTTCATATCTACAAAACGTAATAAACTCATCTGTGACAATCGTTTTTGTCTTAGGAGGTTAGGGAGGTCACAAATTGAGGTCAAAGGTAAAAAAAGGTCAAATTTCAAGTTTTATATATTTGGATAGGTCATGACGAGTGGAACAAGATGAGATAGGACACTAATAGTCTAGGATGACCTTTAA
>JAQFYJ010000522.1:0-12785 GCA_034694685.1 Isotoma anglicana | reverse complement strand
AGTTTGTAGGCAGTTAAAACTTACAAGTACTTTGCCTTTTGTGTAATAGCGAGAGAGCGAAATAAATGCTACCAACCGCTGGGAAAGTAACGACAGGGTGTGTGTACTAAGAATGAAATAAAAGTATATAGAAACTAGAAACTGCAGTTTTGATTTTGGACAAAAGAAACATCATTTTGTGCTAGGGGGATGAATACTTCGTCAAAAAGAAAGGACGACCTACTACTTCTTACCAGTACCAAACCAATGGATATGCCAGTGTGTGTAGTTAGTCAGTCAGTCACAGTTGCTTCTTTCAAAACTCCTATGACTGACTACATTTTATGGGAAAGTCTCTTCTTTCTTTGATTTGAGGAGTGAAAGGGACTTGCACCAAAGATGCAATTCTTGAGTCCTTGAACACTATACTTTTTTAGATAAAAAGTAAATCTTGTCATATGGTTAGGATTATATGGAGGAAAGGAACCGAGATTTTAGGATGTCGATGAGAAGAGATTTGAGTGTTGACTGACTGAAATGATTAAACTTGCAAGCTAATCTTGGATTATAAACCTGCCCTACGTATAAATTTACGAGTAAATCTTGTCCAATACGAATTTATAGGGAAAAAATCATAATAAGTAAGTGAAGGACTTTATTAAACTGCAACAGCGTTTGATATTTATATGCTAAAAAAGTAGTTATTTGATTTGAAATAATCAGCTTATAACCGTAAAAATTATTTATTTCACCAATATAAAATGTAGGAAAACTTCTTGCAGTATTAAGTTAAAAATTGAACGATCAGTATTTTCCTTAAAGTTGGCCATCCCTATCCATAAAAAAATTTATCAGAAATAAACTTCATAAGTATCGGTTGACAACTTATAGGAAGGAATGATTGACTGCAGGAGAAACTATTTTTTGCTCGAGACACTGATCTATATAATTCCATAGCTGCTACTGGTTTCCGAGTGAGATTTGATAAATACGGATCATTTCAAAAGAAATAGAAATGGGAGAAAGGCCGACCCGTCAATTTATATCCCAAAACTCTCGAAACTGTCACGACAGCCAAGTGGATGCAAAAAACAGTACAACAAATAGAGAATAGGTAGAAGAACCCTTGGTGGTGGTAACAGTAGAAGTGGCGGTTGCCAAAGAATGGCCGGAAGAAGTGTACAAATGAGTGTTTTCGATAGAGAGACTCAGTCTCTATTGTGTACAATATTCAGTTCTCCGATTAAACCAGGAAAGGGAATCGATATTATTTATTCTCTGTAGAAATTTACGACTTTAAAAGCAGAGAATCCTAATAAAATAGTTACATATGGTTGGATAATACTTTAGTAATAAAGCAGTGCATCATTACTTAAAGCCACCACTGTCATGTCATGCCATACCATCATCATGAGCATCATCAATGAGCCGGATCAACTTTTATGCAAAGATGTACAAAATACTGCATACTGAATATTATTATTTATCTTTTTCCGAAAACCATCAGGTCAGGTCTACCCACACAGGATATTTTGCTTTGTTCAAAGTCCGGTTTTGGTCTCGGTGGATGGATCCCACATGCATAAAACATCGTATGTAAATATGACTAATGGGAAGAGGAAAGTCTTTTTACTGAGGTTGAGCATCATATTCCTTTTTCTGTAGAAGGATGAAACTGCATTTACTAAGCTAACTACTTGGATAAATTAATTAAATGACCAATTATCATTTAAAAAGTACCTTTCGTTTCTTCTTACATATCAAGTATAAATTGTACTACAAAGGTGTAAACATAATAATTTCTTCCATAAAAATATTGTGATTAAGATTAAAATATCTTCTGGGCTTAATTTAATTCCAAAACCTTAAAAATGAATTACAGGGTAATAAAATGCTAACAATAATTGTCAGTAAAAACGCATTAAATATATATAAGAAAATTTTACACAATGAAAAGAATGATTGGTAAGGTCATTGTTAAAAAACCGAAAATACCACTAATGGAAATCCTCATTGAGTTAAAAAGCCAAAAGGCAAACACCACCCGCTGTTTTTATTATTTATTATTAAGGTTTAAAATAACATGAAGCTTATTATTGTATCGGGTTTTTATTATTACCTATATACACTAACGAAAGGGGAATATGCTCTTTTAGCTTGGCAAAATATTTAAAGGGCTTTTGTCCCTGTTCCTGTCCCTTTTACATACTAGTTTATGAATAATTCATTAGCACTCTGCATAGACACACACACACGAATGTGTGAATATAAATATCTTGTAATGTATGAGAGGGAGAGAAAACATGACTTTATTCAACAGACAGACAAACTCATCACAATTTGTCTTTTATCAAGATGAAAGCATTTTGGTCTTACTTTCTACTACATGGTCTTACACTAAGTTGTAATCTGGTATATTAAAGGTAGTTGGAGTGACTTTCACTCTCACCAAGTTTTGAAAAATAAATAACTTCATGCATATTGTATACCTGGGAAATGTCATAATACAATATTATTTAAGTGGATTGACAAGGTCCTTTTAGTTTGTTGTGTATCTTAAGCTGTACACACTGTTGCATTCAATATTAATTTGTTGATCTATAGCGATTAATGAAAGTGTGATGAATTCGTGTAAGGCTAAGCTCTTTAATTATGAAAGTGGACATTCATCGATCCATAAAGATTGGATTATGCAGGGAAAACTTGTGGTACTTTTAATAAAAACGTGATTATCTTTATTCCACATCAAATATTGACCAGTATTTCATTTTTTTTTTTCATTTTAATAATAGATATTACAGTAATAGATTAAATTTTATAGAAAATTTACAAATTTTAAAAACTGTTTATCTCGTTACCCAAATCGTTAAGATTTTAAGATGGAAACAATTCAAATCATTAAAGATCTTTGCATTTAATAAACGCTTATATTGAAGCGTCGGTGTCAATGTGTAGCAAAACCATTCAAGTATTTTCTAGCAAGCAGGTGGTACTCGCACAAGGCAAACTCCTATTAGCCAGATAATTGAAAAATCAATAACTCTCTGATTATTATTGATGAATGAAAGCTAAAATGACTTCCAGTCTAAAATATCATTTATAAAGATCACAGATGTGTATTTATTTTGCAATAGAGTAAAGGGTTTGAATTCAATTTAAAGATATGGGTGAGTACGATATGGCTAAATGTACTTTTCATATAATATAAATAAACAAGAGGAAACAAATGGGCTTGGGTAGGTGTAAAGGATTGATCTAGGTCGATTTTGTTTCTGCATAAAATCATAATCACTTACTTATCCATCTAGACATATTAAGTCTGATCTCATCCCCGTATGCAAAATGTAACGCTACTTTCGTAGAATTATTGTTCAAAGGCTTAAATTTACAAGAACCAGTCTCTCACTCTACAGATGAATGACTGACTATGAGTGATCAACTTTGCTGACAATACATAATGACACTGCCATATATGCCACCATATACTCGTTCGTATCACTAGCAGCCAACATGTATTATCAATCAGATTGATGAATATTAATCATCTGTCACCTATCCATTCCACATCCGTTTTCAACCGCAACCTAGAATTCTCATCTCCTGTCTTTCAAACTCTGTAAAAGCATTGCTCACATCATTGCCGTCATATTATTTTACATAGAAGATCAAAGTCAATCGATATTTCATACAGATCCTGATAAGAATGAGATTATTTTAAAATACATTTTGTAAAATATTTTACTATAGCATAGTAAATATGTTTTACCTCTAAAAAATGATGATGTTTTTACATGACATACACCTTAATATTTTTTACTGTCCATGTCCCTTCGGTATTGTTAAGTGGGTTGGCCAAACATGAAATTTATTGCACGCAAGCTAGAAGACTAAACATGACTTGACATTCTTTCTCCCCTCATTTGCATGTCATGTCATTCGTCGTATTTAAAAAGCTTTTGATTTGGACACTTTCCCCGTCAAAAAGCTGACCTTTGACCGTCACTTTGGGCAACCAGGAGCCAAACTTGTAGAAGCATTGTATTGTGATCGAGAGTATTTTTGTAGAGACACGCGACTTGGTCCTTCACTCATTGTCTTTTCCGTGGTGTGGAGCATGACTTTTTTAAATTGACTTAAATATTTCCTGACCATCATGAGAGTACACGGGATAAGCTTTCATCTACATAAATACTGAATTGAGGATTTAGAATGATGAATAGATAGTAAGTAAGTATGACTTTTTGTTATGCTTCATTCAGGTAACTGCGGTCAGGTAGATAATAAAACTGCGATTCATCTACTAACAATGGAGTGGCACACGACTTGTCAGAAATAAAAGTTTGAACAATAAATCTTTAGTAAATCGAAAGTTTTCGTGATTTCTGATTATGTGGAACGAAGAATTTTAGTAATCAATGAATTTAGAAGTTTGACTTAAAATAAGGGCCATCACAAAGTTTCTGCATCTATCTTTTATGAAATTTATGTTTTCCATACAATTTATTGCATTGCATTAAAATTCCTCAAGACTTTCCGACGTTAACTGATAAATCTTTTTTCCTTGCAATGAATAGCTTTAAAAAGTCATATATTCTTTGAAATTACAAAGTATGAAAGCTACACTGTTTAATAAATTGGATCCTAACTCATCTACTCAACCTCTGTTGCATTTCTATCCCAATGAAATAATGAGATCCAACTCCAACGCAATTGTACAATAAATATTACCTCTCTTCTGTGTCTGATCCTGATGGGTGTGATTTCCAAGTCCAGAATCCAACCAGATTCTGAAATCAAAACCCCTACACACATGTAGTAGATGGAAATGATGATGCATTTAGTTTGCATACCTTACTTAGATTTCATTCAAAACAGAAGATAGGGGATTGCACCCAAGTCAACTATAAGCTAAAGCAATCTTATTCCTTTTCCGCCTATAATATTTTGTTAGGAAAATAAAGGCAAGGACTTGAAAGTTCGGTGGGAGCCACACATGGAGTGCATTAGTGAAATTAAACTCGCCTTATGCAATACAACCGAGAAAGGAGACAAGGAAGAAGGGGAAAATATTACACATTACACCAACTTGAATGAATACATCGACCACCCCATTCTCTCCGGTGGTGGTGCTTTCCTTACTCCAAAAACGAGGAACCTGTATATTATTATTATACTTCCTACTACCCGAATTTTCCAAGAGACTTTTCCCCGATTTTCGTATTTGCTTAGAGTAAAAGACTTCAAGGTTTCAAGTAGGCTCAAAAGAGTCATCCCACGAACACTTTACATCCTCCTGAAAAAATTCTCCAAAATGTTTAGACTAACATGTACCATCGCTTTTTAGAACGTGCACCTAACTTTTATACTTACGAAACTTTCGAAAGTAAAATAAAATTTGCAACTTCCATGTATCTGCTTTTTAGGAATGCAAATGAAATAGATGAAAGCAGTGGTTGCAATAAAATTTCAAACAAAATTTATTCTAGAAATCATACCGAATACAACCTGAATCCGTATAACTGGATCTCTAATCTCAACCCTATAGCTTACCAGAGATAAAATCATCATTGCATTTGCAATGTAAAGTGCAACTAAAAATTCGGAGTAAATTATAAGCTAATGTACATGGTTATAGGTATTTTATGGCTTAGATATGTTGCAATAATTCTAGACACATTTAGTTAGTAAGAAAGAAGTCTGACTTTTTAATCATGTTCTTTCTTTTATCGCATTGATAATTGCTATACATTAAGTTATGTACAAATTAATTAAATACATTATTAACCTTTACTGAAACTTTAATAATGTTTCTTTTACGTACTGTAAACTGTAAATCATGTAAATAGATTCGAGCATTAAATATTTATATTTTCGAAAAAATACTTCCTCTCCGCTGTAACATAACGGACAAAGATATCGATAAATATAATGACTATATGAAACATATTTTTTGCACACGACATGGTAAATTATTTTATATTATTTTATATTAGTTAGTAGGAATGATTCAAAAATTTTGTTATATTTTCTGCAATAAAAGTACAGCTTTATGCCTAATCTGCGGTGCAACATGGTACAAGAATTCTATGAAAAGCTTTTCATTATTATGACCAAAATCACCATTTAAGATAAGTCTCTAATTGTCACTACGTGTATCAAGTTTCGAGTTTGCTGTTATGGACTTCTATCATTGTGACGTTGACTTAGAATCTGAAAAAAGCAAAACCAATATTTAAAACTTCAACATAATTTCACAGTCAACAGTGAAATATTTAAATCCAATATAGTAAAAATTCATACCTGATTCTACTATTGCTTGAGCTTGTTCGACAGCCATTACAACTTCTTCAAATGATGCATTTCCATCACCAAGCTCTAACCATAATTCTAAAGTCTTTGTCACAAGTTCTCCATAAATTCTTTGCACTTCAGTATCGTCGGAATTTTTAGTGTTAGGAAATTTAGTAAAAAGTTGATTCATGACTGCCGGCCATTTCTGATATGGAATTTTACTCTGCATAAGAGCACTTAAAGGTTCTAAATGAAGGCGATCGACTGTATCAATTTATGAAGATACAAATTGATGAAATAAGCTTTTAAAAGATTTTCACTATATCATTATCTACTAAATGCTTAGCTTTGATTTTTACCTGGTTTACGAAAGTTTGGAGAAGCCATTTCACTAGGGTTTTTATTTCCTTGACTTGGTGTATCGCTTTGCGGTATGTCACTACTTTCATAATTTAATTCTGAGTCCTCTGCAATTGTTTAATTTTTAAAATTAAATTTTACAATTTCTTTAAAATGAAAAATTTCATAATACTTTGTAGTATTATGAAATATTATAGTATTTGTAGTATTATGTAGTAGTAGTAGTCTTTGGATTTTAATTACCTTCATTTTGTTCAAAGATCAAAGGTGGTTCTAAAGGCCATGACGGTGGAGTTAGTGGGGACCTCTGAGGCTGTTTGATTAAAGGGATACTTAAAGGAGGTAACGTAGGTGCATTAACTCGAATAGCTCTTGACCTCCAAGCCGGAACCTTCAAAGGTGATCCTTTGATTACTGGAATTTTAGACGGAAGTGTTTCAAAAGTTTTAGCTTCAGTCTCCAAATGTATTTGCTCAGGTGGTTCTGGTAGTTCAGCTTCTGCAGCTAAATTTGCCAGTTCAGAATTCAAAGACACCTTCCTCAAAGCTGTTGGTGGTGAAGGGGGTGCAGGTAGCGATAATGGTCTCTCACTTAACTCTGAACTTTGCCTTCGTAGACTTAACCTCACTGGTTTTGGTGGCGGAGGAGGTAAATCACCATAAGAAGTTTCAGGAAGCATCGTCAGTGGTTGAGGTGAAGGGAAAAATATATCTTCAGGAGGAGGAGGTAATTCATCATAAGATGGACTCATCGGAGGTGAAACTTGAGACGGTTGTCTTGAAAGTTTTGGTTTCTTTATCCAAGCAGAAACAGTCGAATTACTTCTAACAAGTCCAAAAACTTGTCCTATTTTTGAATTACGATTGTTTTGAGGTGAATCTTGTCTATTTTCAAAAGTTACATTATAATCGGCGTCAGTCGTAAAAGAAGATGAGCGTCTTCGAACATAACTCTTTTCAGCAATCTCCGGTATGCAATTTTCTGCAAGCGACCCATTGACAGGTGGTGTTTGAGGACTAAAACTTGTTTGTAACATCCCAAGCGACATTCGCTTACTTTTTCCAGTCTCATATCTCGAATTGGGTCTTTCCGCCCGTCGAAAAAGGTTGAGATTAAGGAGTGACCCTGAAAACGACTGTTTGCGAGAGAGACGATTTTCGGCACCAATTTCCCTTTGATGAGCGATTGACAAATTGGACATAGAACTATAAGGGGGCACAGGGGGTTTAGTACTTGGTCTTAAAACCACTTCATTTGAAACTTGGTTCTCCTTCCCAGACAAAACTTGTCCATGCATGGATTGATCGCTTAGACGAAAGCTTTTGTCGAAAAATGGTTCCGCCATGTACGTTGGTGATGCACACGCACTTGCACTACATCGAGAATTTTTTTGTCCGAAACCAACATGTTTAACATGAACAAAATTTACTGGCTTCCCTATATCTTCCTTTCGAAGCCGAGGCTTTCCTTTAGCTTTTTTATCCATTTTAAAATTTTAAGTTTTTAAACTGAAACTAATTTACGCAGAGAATTTTGACTTTCAAAATGTCTTACAACCAAAAATAGCAGTACTGTCTTGTCTTACTGATTTCAAAAGTATACAGGGCAAGGTTGTCAGCGAAACGTTGCACAATAAGAACGTAATGTAATGTGAACCGTAGAAATTTCCAGACCATAGGCAATAATTGATGGAATAGACGAACTTCACAGTTTGTATACAATAATCGTACTTCAGGAAAAAAAGTTAAAACTACTCAGCAGGAAAGAACGCCTTACCACATATCGATGCGGTTAGATTTTCGCAACTTTTTCTTGTATTTGGAAATGCTAGGCTTATCTTTAATGTTGTGCATTAAGAATATGACAAGAATGACACAATTTAAAACCCAAAAGTTTATTTTTTTACCACACCACAAGCAAAATTCTTGATATAGTTTTTTCCCTTACAAGGTTTTATTAAAAAACTAAATTTAAGTAACTCAGCTCTGTCTGACTCATTTTTATTTCTTAATCGAATGGCAACTGTATGTAGTATGTAGATTATGAAGCTACATTTAACAAAATGTTTCTCTTGGCTTTTAATCAATGTTTACTGTAAGCTGATGACTGATTTCTTTGAAATGAAAAGGAAAGCTGACGCATTTCGGGAACAATAGTTAATTTAATTCAGTAATAATAATAGTTAATTATTCATTGAGCGGTTGTAATATTTTGTATTACTTCCAAGCATTTTTGTCTATCCAATGTCCCAATACTAAAAAGTATCTAACCAATACCAAGTATTAAGCTTGATGATATTGCTTCAATTTAACCTTCCTCAAATCATTCTTCTAGTTATTGACGTTCACAAGCTTCCTTATTAGATAACTTGTCCAGTATTTCCAAGCAAGTCTTTATTCAAAAGATTATTTGTTAGTGTACTAAATAAATCCACTCATTTAAAATCAAATGCTTTTTCAAAATGAGGTTTGCATTTGGATTAGCAAATAAATCTTTTTAAAAAAATTTAAAAAATATCTCAAACAAATCTATATGTCAAATAGATAAACGAATATGATTTAAATGAAGCTTATTTTTACAAACTAAATTGAAGCCACTTGATACTTTACAAACTCGCTTTACCTGTCGCTAAAACTCCATCGCGTATCGCTAAAACCGCTCTATAAATATCTATATTTCTAAGTTTATTTCTGCATTGTGTTTGTATTATAATAAGAAATATTACAAGCAAGAATGTTAAGATTTGATATAAAAACTTTCTAAATTTATTTGTACAGTTGTTGTATTCGCAGTTTCAGAAAACAAGAGTAACAAAGCATAAAATGAAAAAGTTTTTTTCGCTGTACAGCATTTAAATATCTGCTTTAAAAGTTTATAACCTACAATCCATCATGTTATGTATTTCCTTCTTCATCCCATCGTATCAGTCATGAATTCATGAAATCCATCGTGTTTCTGACCTCACTAACTCTGGCTCAAGTTGCTTGTTCGCAATTCGATAAAATAGAAAATAGTAAGTAGTATAGTTGGATCAAAGTTTGTCTAATACTTCAAAAAATATAACTATTACCTGGACAGATTTTAAAAAATTATGCTTCCAGTTTTCATATTTTTAGCTTAACTTATAAAATCTTCAGTATGTAATTGGAGCACGTTACAATTTTGGAATATGCTTTCTGTATATCATTGTTTAAATCACATAGTTAACATCGAATTCATATATCCTGGAAAACAGATGGAAACGGATACAGAAAAGGCATCCTTGGAGAACGCATTCTGTTGATCTAGGATTTTTAGGAAGGAAGATCGACCCGACAGGCTGACAAGTTTGCCTTTGCCGTAGGAATAAAATGAAAGTATGCACTTCGTAGAAGTTTTATTACAATAGAAGATGGGCTATTTCTTGTCCATTAGCATCACTCATAAGTCATCATCATCATCATCTTCATGGGAATAGTTCGAAAGCCAAAAAGTCCATAAGGACCACAGAATCTGATGAGTACTGGCCATATCCATCTTCCGTTAGAAGACCCCATCGGTCCATCCAACTTCCTCATAGCCTGAGTAATATGATGTGATGGTGAATGGGAGCCCAAGTCCCTTTGGTTTGCTAAAACTTTCCATGTCCATCTTCTTTCATGCATTTCTTCGCTAACTCAATAAAACTCAATAGCCGTTCCTTCATCTCTTTTATAGACCCATCTATTCCATTTCAATTTCACTTTTAGTATCCATTCCCTAGCTGGCAAAAAGCCTCCTGTAATTTCCTTTTAGATGCAACGGCGTGTTTTTTCTTTAATCTGAGAACATTTTGAAACATTTACAAGTTAATTGTAATGGTCAGCTAAAGACATTTTTAGACTGAGATTTTTTAAAATCAATTCAGGGCAGATGTAGAATTTAAAATAAGGCAATAGAGGTACAACTCCACAAATTAAGATTGGTAAAATAAAATTAAGACACCAATTCACATTTCTTAAAAGAAAAACGAAAAGAAAAAAATCGCACCTTATAATTTCCTTATTTTAAAATTAATTGCATTCTATTGGCATTCCCCACAAATCTAAAAACAAACTAAAGATCAAAAAGCTAATTAATGTACAGGCTTATTTGTTCTTCATCGTAACTCTCTGAACTGTAATTAACAAGAAAGGTAAATTTGATTTTGCTTAAATTGTTCCTTGTTCTCATTCGTTCTATAAACTAAACACAACTCTTGATATTCCATTTGAGAATCAATCTCCCAGTGTTTTACGGATGGCTTAGGACTCAAGAGGGTAAATGAAGAGATTCAAATTGAATATATAGAGAGACGAATAGAATAAGGATGGGAATTGCTTCATCCAGTGGGAGATGGTTCAATCCGTACTTTTTAGTTCTTATCTAGTCAGATTGTTCCAAGGTATCATACTTTTTATAGACATAGTATCAACTTGTCAAGTGTATCACATCAAGATGAAAACGGTAGGTTGAACCGGTTAAACTTTTCTATACTTTGTTAGGTTCCTATGTTGCACAGATTTCGTCGTATCATATCATCATCTTGATCAACCTCGCTCTCATGCACTGAAAGCGTGGCGTACTGTACTGTACTTCATCAAGAAGACCCTATCTAGTCAGTACTGACAAGTTCCCTCACAGTATTTGTTATTTGACTTGGGCTAATTGGAATCAAAATTGAATCTCGTCGACCATCTACTTCAATTTTCATCATCAACCTCCTTATCATTACTATCTCTATCATCGTGTTATCACGTACGTTCAGTATTATATCGTGATCAATTCGCTAGAATGATCTTTGCCTGCCTGCTTTCACTACTCTGTCGACTATCCTTACATCAGCCAGCACCACTAAATATACATATATAGAGTATAAGACATGGAGTCTAGGGAGTTTCGATGGATGACGATGAATCTAAGTCAATACGGCTCTCGTTTTGTTTGTACTTTGTAAAGCTTAACAGTTGCTGTTGTCTCGAGTAGAATACGAGAGCCGTTTGTTTAACAAAACTGAACATCCTCATCCTCACAAGTCCAAACTTACAAACATGAGATATATAATAAAATAATAGATGAGAGCAAATGTTTGGTGTAGTTGTCTATTTTATTTTGTACATATAGATATAGGAAAAGTGAAAGGTACCCACGGACAGATAGACAGATACCTTGTAGGGTCTCATGGGAGTAAGGCCAAAACCACTGATGATTTCACGATGACAAGTATAGCAAATAAACTAGATGGTAAACATAATCAAACTCGTCATAAATACCAAATTTTGCCTTAAGTCAATTCAATTTAGAAGTTAACGGCAGTTAATGACTGAAAGTCTCAAGTTGAAGTTGTAATGGTTAAAGGTTATATCAAAGGTTTTATTATACTCTGAAATGATTATATATAATAAATAAAACTAAAAGCTAATTTACTCAGAGAATAAATCATCAAAGCTGATATTAAGCAATTTTAATCAGTTAGTATCAAACCTTTGATGAGATTAATTTTAAAATACAACACACAGTTTGAAAAGCGAAATAAGTTGATACCAATAGCATCCGTTATTCTATAATTTTGTATTTTTTCTTTTTTTCAGGTCAGTATTTGCCGGACCCTTAGCGAACTGATTTATCAAAAAAGCGTCAAAAGGTATTCGGGTGCATAGTCATAAATTGAAAGTTGAAAAGTTGAAACTACCAACCTACAGAATAAACCTTTTTTCTTGTTAAATTTTCTATTTCTTCATTATGGGTAGTAATCACAGATCATTTAAACAAAAGATAGTTGATCAGGTAAAATATCTGCTTTTGGAATTCTAGCTATTTTTAATGTCTACCCCCACTATTGGCACCGGGGTAAATTCCATCCATTTTACTACACACGATGCAACAACATTCTTTATCTTGAGTTGAGTTAAAAATGTTAGAATTTATTGATAGATATATGTACCTTACGATACGCAATAAATGAAGTCTACCTGTCCTTACAACAGGAGCGACAGGGAAAAACCTAAAATTCTCAGCTATTATTATCAATGTCAACTATCTGACCAAGATTTTTGTCTCATGCTTCCTTTGGCCTTTGGTTAATTTACCACCTTGTTTTACTATCGTTTGTTGACAATGTGTTCTGGTTTAGCGACAGTACGAAAGGATTTATTTAT
>JAQFYJ010000521.1:0-12787 GCA_034694685.1 Isotoma anglicana | reverse complement strand
TTTCAAAAATAATTTCTTTTAAAGGAATGGAAAGTATAATTACTAATGATAAGTTTGCGAAGTGATTCCATGTAATCCAAAAGAATAAAAACAAATTACAATGTAGACTGAATGGTTATTTGAAACTTAAAATGTATTACAAAAAGCCAAAGCATAGCATTTTATGAAAGAGAAACTATGTACTTTGATACTGCACTAAAAATTGATAAAAAATAACATAATCTGTGCATGTCAGCATGAGTCTATGTCTATTAAGGTCCAGTAACAACCCCAACATTATATTGCTGTGCCTTATTTCAAAACATCATAAAGAATCACAATATCACAAAAGAAACTTTCCATGCAAATGTATTAAACCAGATTACCAATTCATTTAGGTGTATTGTACATTAATTTTTGTATAATTTTGTGTTTTATGTCTAAATCCTACATGATTTGTATATGTGTGTAGTGTGTACTAGATGATATTTATTATTATAAGCAGCTGAATCGATATTTCCTGGAAAATTTTAAAAGCTTAAAATAGGACTGATGAATGATTACTTTATCTTTGAGCGTTCTCAGAATTAAAGTTCATTACCCGAGACAATTCACATCTCCGATGTCATCTATATTTCTCTAAATATTAAATAATCCTTCAGGAAAGACTTTCGCTTGATTATTATCACCACCACACGCACGTGCCGGCAATCATTGCATGTGGAGAAACTAAACAAAGTTAAACCATGTAATTGAAACGAAATACAATAAACCATAAGCCTAAATCATTTGCTTGAATTTGGAAACATCGAAAACCATCTGGTAATAATTAATCGTTTAAAATGTAACCTCAAAAATTGAAATTTTGTCTCAAATAGCTTGAAGACGTGTCTCTAGGCACACGCATCTATAATTTCTCATGTATTATCATTTTGCGGTCACACGCACAGAATTGTTAGCTCAGCAATCACCATTCCGATTTCAGTGAATTATTGCTTTTCATTGACACACAGGAATGAAAGAATGTATTTTAGCACAAAAAGAAATGATATAAATACGCAAAGTATTCGGATTTAACATTAGTTGTTTCTTTGCCGTTTAAAAGCTAGCAAACCTGAAAATACAAAAGACAATTTTTTTTCAATTAATAAATAACGATGGAACTTAAAATAAGTTTCTTCGTTCTTTCCATCCTGAGTGTCCCATATAATTGCAAGGCAGGCCACATTAGCGACAGCTTTCTATCAAGTTTTGCAAGCCCATACGATACAAAAGACGCTATATTAGAATTTACCCCTGTCTTTGAAAAAATCTTTAGCCACTCCTCCCTCAACTCCCTTTCAGGGGATGAACGTCGCAACGAGATAGTAACCCTTAGCAAAGAATACACAGCAGCATCTCAATTGCCAGTCTTGAATGTTTTAACCACCCTCGGCCTTCGTGACCAAGCAACACCATTTTGGATAGCCAACAGAATTGCTATCAAAAATGCTCCCTTGAGCGCTCTCCAAGCTCTTGCAGCCGTTCCAGGGCCATTTACAATTCGAGAGTCAAATACTGTAACAATATTTCCAATTGTCGAAATGCGAGAAGCATTTTATCACGAACAACCATTCATGAATGTTAGCAAACGGCAAAGCAGTGGGGCGACTCCTCAATCGGGTGTGGCGAAAATTCGTGCTGACGTTGCTCAAGCAAGTGGTATCAATGGAACTGGAGTCGTCATTGCGATAATTGATACTGGAGTTAATCCAAATCATGTAGCTCTTAAGTCCAACTATAAAAATAACCAATGGAGTTTTAAAGATGCTGTTAATAATAAAACTGAAGCATACGATGATAATGGTCATGGTACTCATTGTATGGGGACGATGGTCGGAACCGTAAATGGAATCGGGGTTGCCCCAGGGGCGCAATGGATTGCTTGTAAAGCACTCAGCGGTGCAGGAGGTGGAACTGAGGCACAGCTAATAGCCTGTGGACAGTTTATAGCTTGTCCTAACAATTCGACAGGAAATTGTACAGATTTACCTGACATCGTCAGTAATAGTTGGGGCGGTGGAAATGATTCACCTTTTTATAACGACGTTGTCAAAATGTGGAGAGCGTTGAATATTATCCCGTTTTTTGCAATCGGGAACGCTGGGCCAAAATGCGGTAGTGCTAACTCCCCAGGTGACCAGCCTAATCTCATAAGCGTTGGATCAACTGATCCAAATGATACCATATCCGAATTCAGCTCTCGGGGGCCTGGTGGACCTGTTGAACAACGGTTATTTGGTTTTTTTATTGGAGATGATAAACTCACAATTAAACCGGAAATTTCCGCTCCAGGCAGAAATATTACTTCGGCCGATACAAAAAATACTACTGGGTACATCACTTATTCCGGTATAAATTATGCAACAATTATTTACAATTGTCTAATCATTTTGTTGAAAAAATACCTCATTATACTAATATAACCTTTTTTCTAGGTACTTCAATGGCCACTCCTCACGCCGCAGGAGCAGCGGCCCTTATACTTTCTACTGACAAAACTCTTGGCTTTGATGGAGTTAAACAAAAGCTGGAAAATTCTGCAGTCAAGTTAAATGCCTCAAAGAAATGTCCATTTTGGAAACCTCCGACACAACCTAATAATGACTTTGGTAATGGTAGGATTGATTGCGTCAAAGCCCTTGGGATTGTTGGTCCTGTGTAGGTTACCATTTATTCCTAAACTGTAGATTTTAAATCATCTGAATTGAAAAAATCCCTAGATAAAAAAATGATTCGTAGAAAACAATGTTCTTTGTTGATTGACAATGTTAGTTTAGGAACTTTTCTTCTAACAAACAATTACTATATCATTGTTAACTTAACATGCTCTAAATTACTTAACAATTTGTGTTAAAACAAAATTATTGATTAGAAAATGAAACTTGCTTGTGTTTTCTTTCTTGCTATATAATGCAGGGATATAATATATTTCAATATCGCTAATCCTACATGCAGGGCCTACATTTGCGACAATACACCATATGCCCCAATCGTACTAAAGATAAGAACTAAACACACATTCTGGCATAATTGTTTTGTTTAACTTTTTTTCGAAATTGATTTAGTGGTACGAAGTTAAGCAATCAAGCTCATCTCTTATTTATTTAATTTGATAAAAAATTACTTAAAAGATTCAAAGCTTTGTTACTTAAAGGTTTTACCAAAATATTCAATTTTAAAACAACCGATGATATTATGCTTCGTACGTGCTCGCAATGAATGAAAATTCTGCTATACTTCAACTATAAATGTAGATTTAATCAAATAACAAATTAGGTAACACATAATCTGCATGACGCAGTTAGTTTATCATCTCGACTTTGACTCACAACTCGTAGATGAATGCTTGATTGATTGAATTGTTAACATAAGGTCATTAGTAGTTGTTACTCGCTTATTCTTTCCTTTTTGTTTCTACATAATAACTCTTTCATCCATGATACAAAGAGTAACAAAAAGTCTTTATTCAGCCTGAATCTTATTCAAAGGTATTATAAACATTTTATTTTACTAAAGAGATTTATTTTCCAAAAGCAAGCAACTATGCAAATTGAATGCCATCATCATATAATTAACAATGGTCAATGGGCCGTGGTTGGTCTTAATAATCTGCAGGTTTGCTGGTTGACAAACCTTTTGTATTTCAATTAACTAAAGCATTGTTGGAAATTTTTTACATTGTAGTGAGACCTGCCTCTTGTATGTCTAAATTATTTTATTGATGGCCCAATTTCAAAAGATTTAATATTTATTTAATACGCAGACACAAGACTAGATTAAATAAATTAGAAAGAATATTTAATCTTGTTAATTTTAATTACGTCCTGGGTTAACAAAGTCAATCCATTGAGGTGGGTGTTCATAAACTCTTATAATTGTATGCAAAGATGTCAAAGGTCAATATTTTTAAAGCCACATTTTTAATACCTACTTTCAAAGAAAATATTTCAAAGAAAATTTCCCCCATTTAATTAAACCATTGAATCCTTTTTTACCAAATAAGTTCCAACAAAAGATTTAGAAATCTAACTACGCTGGAATATCTAATTCACTATGATTGTATTATCTTTTGTCATCCTGTCGAAAATCTGTCAACCATGCTGACAATAAGTCGTGTTAACGAGGAGAAAAGAAAATTAGATAAATATTTGCATTTCATTAAGATTTCATGAGTCACTGCCCAAAAGGAAATCCATTGGACTGTATTTAAAATTCTAAAACCATTGTAATATTTATTGTGATTAACTCTTGAATTTTTTATCTAATATTTTATATTACGGATATAATCTTCAATCAAGGTGGGTTGAGTTGAATCAGTTTAATTTGGATGGATTGCACGAATTACAATTTAGCAATAATGTAGCCCATTACGGATCTATTATTTAATAATTTAATACTGCATTCATCCTCTTGTGCAAAAAATCTCAAATCAGTCCATTGCATTGTGTCCAAAGTTATTATCTATATACCTCCTTTTGTGAGAATTAAGTAATCACACTGTTCATTTATCCTTTTATCAGTAACAATAGACACATAATAATATTCAGCGAATTTAAACCAATCTACTTTCCTTCAATCCAGCCTAAACTAGACAGATTAAGTTTAAACGTTTAAATTTACAATAGAGTTAGATAGAGCTTGTATCGTACAACAAATCCGGTCTGAATTGTGATTTTATCACATTCATCATCTTTTCATCCTATTATTCCATCGCAGTAATAATAAACGATTAGTTTAGAATTTAGCGAATGCAATAATAAGCCTGTCAATCAGACTGTTGAGTCAAAACTTTTCGTGTTTTTATCATCCATCTGAAGCAATTGCCATTTATAAAGGATTAAAAAAATAATTTTATATAGAATGTTGACACAGTAATGAAACAAAATATACCAAAAAAACTTTAAAAGTAATTTGGTTTCAAATAGGAAGTTTGGGCTCACGTCGCGTCGTCTCCGGTTGTAAGAAAAAATAATCATGTCATTGTTTCCTACAGTAAAAATTATTACTTTGTATAGGGTAACAATGAAAGAATTGCTAAACGTTTTAAGTAATAATTATGTCACGTTGAAGTCTCTGTCTGTCTATATAAAATTTATTTTCACTGCAATTTTTGACGAGTCGACTGCTCTGGGCTTGATTTCTACTAATTACTGTCCGTAAATTTGCGATTTACAAGTAATTTTCTATAAAGCATTGAAGTTTGAAAAATTAATTATTTAATAAAAAATTGTACGTCGTGACAATATTATAAACTATGAAGATTTGTTATTTTAATTTATGTGTAAAATAAACTTGCCTTAAAATACACAGAAAATGATACACAGACACAAGTGATCAAAATTGTAAATAATTTTTTTGTCTTATATCATCAATGATAGCTCTGACTCTATATTTGCTTTTTCAAAGTCCAAGGATTTTCAAAGATGTCAATTGCATGCTAACTCGTAATTTTATGACAGGTCAGACCCTTTAAATTCATTATGTTTTTGCAATAATCTTGAAATAAATATTTGAGTATGCCATAAAATACCTTGCCAAAACATTTATTACAACTAATTCTCTTTACAGTTCAATAATTTGAATTAAATTATTATTAGGTCATTTGAAATGAAAGAAAACAAACAGTCTTATCAAACTTATCACCAAGTTAGATAATGAACCTTAAAAAGTCATTTATATGCTTCAACACTTATTGTCACATGTCCATCCGGTTTTTTGACAATGAAATATTAGGTATCTCACACACACAAAATTGCAAGTTACCAGTTACCTATAGTCTAGTAGCATCATTATATATAAATATATCAACAAATCAAGATATTTTAAAGTGCCCCATCTTCGCCAATAAATTCCGACAAGATAAGATTGTTTATAGTTGTATTATTATTCTATCTCACAACCAATTATCATAATATCCAAGAACATACGCAGATTTTATATCATCTACGCATAACAAGATATTCAAGATGCATTGCTATCGTCATCACATTCATCGTCCAATTTAATGTCGAATGATTTGCATAAAAAACAAGTTGAATCCTTTTCTTCCCATTATCATCTGAAGTTGAAGTACATCTTCGTTTTTAAGGTTTACCCATCTTCTTTGTACGTAATATGCATCAGTAATCAAGTGCATCTTTGAACTTGAGCCATCATATTTATCTCGTCATTTATATAATATAGAGAGTGAATTAAGATCTTTGTATACGTGACGGAAGATTTATTGATTAACCTCCAAAAGAATAACTGATGGGCCAAAACACAACTTGCCAATATTAACTATGGCAAGGTCACTAGAGTTATTGTATGGAGATTAAATTAATTCTTTGATAAGATTTGTTAATTGTGGGTCAGTTATTTAATTAATAATTAATTGTGATGAGCTGATGTTCAAATGTTTAAAAAGTTTTTTAATCGTATTAAATTTTAGCATTGAAGTTTTATAACGATTATAAATTTTAATTGTGGAGCTTCTTCCTTACTTTGATATAGATTTATTTAGGAAGAAAAGTAGAAATTAGGCCTTGCACTTGTTGAATTGTGTACATCTTCAAATAAAAATGTCCATAATGAAATTCAATGAAATTGCATTGCATCCGGCATCAAATGTGAGATTTTGTTGTATTGTGGTGAGGAATAAAAAAGCTTAAAATAATGAAGTGTAAAAGTTGATTCTGTTCGGGAAAACCTTAAATCTTTCTTTGGTTTGCTGCAATTAAGTTATATTATTTTAACATCTCCTTGAATTTACAAAAATTCAATTATTAATTGGCGTAGGTAATCCTATGGAATGCTACCTACTATAATTTGTAACAATTTGTCCTTAAACATTTACTTTTGTTTACAGCTCGGATTGGATAGAGAGATATAATTTTAACACTATTACTGTTACTGCTTAGTTCAAGATAAAATCTTTTTCTTTTTAATGACTTTAAATATTTGAACTGTTTCAAAATTTGTGTACTTCTTCGACCTCGTATCAAGTACCTATATTGATTGCATTAAAGAATTTCATAATTATTTTACTATTAGTCTTATTTGTATATATTAATTGTTTTTAACTCTTAATGGATGCGGTGGTCTGTGTCAAAATTTTTTATAGATAAAAAGTCAACCCATCAACGTCACGTACCTTTACTTACTTCAGATTTCTTAGAAATCGCAAAATGATATTCATTCAAATCTTAAATGAGGTTATTAGTTTGTCAACAAAGGAAGTGCATTTACCATTGCACATGCTTGTACCTTTTTGAGATTTAATGTCATAAACTCATAACTGCAAGCTAACTAACATTTTTGTACTTGGCAAGTTACATTAATAACACGAATCCAAAAAACACGACTTGTTTTTTTTCAAAATTTCAACTCTCATCATTGACCAGACATGTATATAATGTTATCACTTTCAGTTATCATTATGTTAACTTCCTTAAAAGAGTTTTTGCTCTGTACACTACACGAATTGCCTCAAACTAAAATACAAATTTGGTGAGAGATGTTAGAAATTGTGTTTGTAATTAATTATGATTCTATATGCGACAATATATTAAAATCTTCTGAACTTACTCGAGTATAAAGTATTGAAGTATGTCTTGGTCTGGGTATTTAGATTTTAAATTCAGAATTTTTAACCAAAAGTGAATCATGAAAAAATCCATTAAAATGATAAAAACAGTCTTTAAAAAAATGTTTTAATCTAATTTTTTCGTCAATCGTTTAGTAATCTTAAATTTGTTACAAAAACCACAAGATCTGACGCACATTTCACGCATTAACGTTTTAAACGGTTCAAAGCTTTTTTCATCATTTCATAATTTTTGTAAAATTATTTCCTCAACTTTTAAAATCTATTTTTCATCAAAAAGTCAAATTTTAAAATACAATACATGGTCAAGGCATATTGCACAGGGTATAATTTATTACTTTGTGTGGAGATCTGTTTAAAAGTGAAAAATGATACGAGCGAATGCAAATAATTACTCTAGTCAAAAAGTCACAAGTGAGTGCAATCAATTCATTATTATTTAGATTAGAGTCAATCTTCTGTTTGACTCTCGTGTCTAAATTTTTATTCATATACTGCCATTTGCAGACAAAAAGGTTCATAATTTACATTTCTATAGAGTATATAACTTTTAACTAGAATATTTATTGTTTGCTTTGTATTTTACACTTACACACAAATTACACACAAGCAGAATTCAATTGACAGAGCGAGTAAAGTAAATTGAAAGTTTTTGGACACAATCCATTTTAAATAAAATAACAGCTTTGCAGTAATTGCAGTTAATAGCTTAGTAAAATATGTTAAAAAGTTCTCCTGGTTATTTAGTTAGTTTTTTATCAATCAAAAAACCCTGTCGCCAGTAAATAATTATACATTATACATACATAATTTTCATCGTGGTAATATCCCCCAGATTGAGTTTTGAGATTGAAAATTAAAATTATCACGGAATTTTTTATTTATGAAGCTTTTTCTGTTTTCACTCAGAAAACACCTTGCAATAATTACTCAATAGGACATTTTTATAATTATTGATAACGATTCAAAACACATTAGTACTTTTTATCGAAAGTATGAATTGTTTATTATGATAAGTCAATATAATATAAAGGCAGGGTTTTAACAAGGAATGAATCTATAGTTATTAACACATTGTTATCAAAATGTATCTCTAAATGCAAAAGATTGTCTACGATGTTCAATGATGGCAAATTAATTGGGGAGGATTAATTGCTTATTTCATCGGCATTAAGAATATAAGAGCCACGAGTTGGTGTGCCATTCTTTTGTGCATGCTAAAAATCTATTATCTAAAACTACTCCACTTCCGTCAGACATTTGGCTTATTTATCGAAAACGACATCATCTACCCATTCCATTTTATTTTAAAAATACGACCCTTTTCTTAAGTACCTTTTGAATTAAATGAAATTGAAAATTTTTTCAAAATACAATTTTGTAATTTTCAATTTAACTCAACAATAGCTATTACAAAGTGGCATTTGTGGTGTCAATTTTACACACCTCTCTTAAACACAGGCGTGTATAGCCTCGTCATGAAATGTAACCACGAAGCGATTATTTTGTAATTATGATTGACATTTGACTTGACTTTTAGCGGTTTTCATTCCAACCATTATGACAAACCTCTGACCTATAGCTTTGAACCTTTTCCTTTTTAATTCCAATAATTCTACCTGATCCTACCTGAAATAATGCATAAAAGCAACAGCACGTAAATTCTCGATATTATGATGTAATCTATAATATAATACCTTTTGATAAAATAGGCCAATAAATTCCTCCAAGTTGATCCTGTCCCATTAAAAACTTAAGAAATATGCTGAATTGCTGAATTAAAGAATTTACTATAAAGTGTAATTTTTCCAACTACTACATAATGATGATGACAAGGTAACGTAATGGTTTGCCAAAAAAATGTCAGAAGCAAATAACTATCAAGAAACCATTATAAATAAATAATTGTATCTCCAGGAGAAGTACGCTACATATTACACACGTCAAACGTGTGCAATCGCCTGAACAACAAATACGTGACATAAGGTGAGATGAGAGATGATGTTTACCTGTTGTTCCCACAAGACAAGGTAAATTTAATTAAGATTACAATTTACAATGAATTTGCAGATGATCAGTCTTGGTTGCGTTGTATGCAATGCCAAAAGCAAAAAGGTGTGCAATGAATTATCATCAATACCAAAACTGAAACTTCTTAACTGCCAAAACCACAAGAACGTGTCACCTTGCCACTTACGTAGAAACCTCTATTTATAAATGTAATTCGATAGTGTTTCATTAAACGGAATGGCATAAATGAACAAATAATAATAATCAAAACCAAACCAAAGGTTGCAATAATTTGCTAGGTATTTGATATGTGTCACAAAGTCACCACTGACCATTACATACAATTAAGCTCGATATGCCATACCATACTATGCCACAGGCCTAATATGGCAAATATATCTAAAGTTCGCAATTCTTGTCAATAAGGGTAACCAAAGATTCTGTGAAAATGACCTATGTGAGAGACACTTATTAAGTCAGCGATTATAATTTGTAATTTGTAAACGCTTTGATTGTGATAAACTTGTCATCTCTTTCATTGTAGTTTTAATTTATGTCACATTCTATATGTCTTTGATAAAAGTTATAAATCATACACGATTCATACTGCATAGCTTGTCTCTTCGTGCTCTTGGTTGGTGGTGGTTTCGTTTCGTGATGTTGGATTTGGGTTTGTTTCATTTCAATCGTCATCTCTAATCTCTATCAGCAGTATTTCTACAAAGTGAATGACGCATGATGATGTCCACCAAGATGGAATATATGACAACCCTAATATTTTGTCAGTTATGTTGTGACTTACCTGTCACTTGTCACCTAATTTAAGTCTAGACTCAACTGCTTGTAGCCAGTTCTTCGTGTAAATACTTTCAATTGGATTAGTACATTATAATACACCTTCCACCAATATAAAAATTATACCTTGGAAATTTTAAAATTTGCACACAGCAGCATGCTCTTATCAACAATCAAATATAATCTAAAATTGCTAAGTCATACTGGCCGAATAAAGCACAACTAAAATACACATGAATTTACAAAAATTTTACATTGCAATGCATTTCCTTTCCTTTTGAGTTAATTGAGCTTAAACAAAAATTGCAGCTTTTCCCCGAACTTAGAATGCAACAAGGTAAGATAATCAAATTAAAATTTGCATTTGGATTTACACCTGAAAAATTAAGCAAGCAAGCTTTACACAGTACACGGGCGTTGACTCGTTAATAATATATTTAGTATGTACTATCATGTCAACTGCAGTAGAAGTAGCTAAGGCATATTAATATTAAGTGTGATCTGACAAATGTAATGTAATTTTATATGCAAATTGCAATAAGTTTCAATTCTAAATTGCAAATCTATTTGTTAATAAAAACCCCCTACGAATTTTTGTTGCACTTTTATTCATTCATTCTCAACCACTTTTATCTTGGTGAGCCTGCTTGAGCCCATTTTTAGAACAGGGCAACAATGACAAGTCGCAAGTGCAACTTTTACTACACTACCAGTTACCTAATTATAGATGCAAAATTTTGATTGTAAAAAATCCTTACTGCTTTTCAATACAAATTAATGTAATTAACCACCTATTTTTGTACTACTTGCTTGCTATAGTGCTAATCTAATTGAGCGTTTTGATATTAAAATCTAATTATGCTAAACAGAACTAAATGCTACATTTATCATTATCCTTATCACAGCACCATCACCATCCCATTATTATTATGATTCTTTTATAGTTTGTTAGTAGTGTGTATGCAAAGTAGCAAGAATGTTTTAGGCATTTTTGTTTTATTATAGTTTGTAAGATGTAAAGCAGTTTGTACTTAAATCTGTTTATAATTTATTCCTTTTTGTTTTCCATTTCGATTGTTGATGTATTTTGCGTGTTTTTTCTTGTGTTAAGTAATAATATTGCTTATGATTAAAATATTAAAGTATCAACAATCAACACTATAGTACTAACCAGTTTTATAGTGTATACACTGTATATAGTCATACAAACACACCCGAACAATGTTCAATGTTCACGCATTGTAAGGGACAAAGACTTATTGAATAGAGATGTTCACAAAGCCTGGCTATATTTGGTATAGATGCATGGCCCATGTCATTGTTTGTGTCAGTGTGACAGCAAACAATATCTAAAAATCACGAACATGCAAGTGCAAATGTTTTAAATCTTGAATAAAAACAAATAGCAAAGCGAAATGTCACTTAATTGAGCCACGAATTAGAAAAAACCGTGTCATTTTGTCACATTTTTTTCTATTAGGTGTGGTCATGCAAAATTTGCCTGCCTACACATGTACTTGCTTACAAATAAATCAAAATGTATACGCTTTCTCATAATAATAATTACTTAATAGCAAAATGGAATAATAATAATAAATGTGTCTATTTTACGATCATCCAATGTTGATGATATTAGCCGAAGAAATTTTTGCACAACGTAACGTGTTCGTGTCAAACATAAAATGAACCATTTTAAATCTTTTTGTGAATGATGCAAATTGTAAAAAGTTAATGATGTTATTAGTTAGGTATTATATTGTTGAATAAAATAAAAATGATAAGCTATGGTCAACCAAGGTGAAATTTTTTCCCGACTTTCTTATGCATACACTTGTAAATGAACCATATTTCCTAAATTTAGAAGAGTATTAAAAAGAAATCAAAGAAATGCAGATGCGTATAATAAATATTATGCATAAGTGGGATATGGTTCAAGTCAAGTATCTGATTGTATCTTATGTACACACGTGGTATATCCCTATAATATAATGTATAACTGCCCCAGTAATTAGCTTTAGATTGCACTTAACCGTGAAATAAAATAAAATAATTATACGATTCTAGAACAATATTGTGGGATAATCAGTTTTTACAACTTTTAACTAGAAAGTTTTTAAAAATGTTATTTTATTGTAACTTTTATCTTTAAATTTTACTTTTATACTAGAACCCAAAAATCTAAAATATTTTATGATGATTGCTCTTTAAAACTAGTCAAAGTCATTACAAACCAAAATAGCGAAATAAAAATAACGATAATGATGTCTTGTCTTGGTTTGTTCTTTTCTATTCTATTCTTATGAAGGTTTTTTGTTCTTCAATTGCTTCAGTAAAGATTCAACGTGCAAATTTGATTACAGTGACTCGAGGCAAGTA
>JAQFYJ010000520.1:0-12823 GCA_034694685.1 Isotoma anglicana | reverse complement strand
AATTCATTCCTAAAACTTTAAGGAATGAATTACCCTGGGCAGTGTGGATAGAGGCGAAAAATCCATCCTGTCTAGCACCTAATGCCCGAATTTCAAGAAGCCTGCGAAATTATGGGTAGTGGGTTGACACTTACTAGTCCCTCTGAACATAAGAGTGAAGTGCCCACAAGTCGCCCACAAAAAGTGCCCCCAAGTTTTTTTGTGATAAAAAGTACCTACCAAAAGTGCCCAAAAGTTTTTTTGTGATAAAAAGGGCCCACCAAAAGTGCCCCAAGTTTTTTTGTGATGAAACGTGCCCAACAAAAGTGCCCCCAACTTTATGTGATGATTTTTTTGATGAAAAGTGCCCAGAAGTTTTTTTATGGTTAATTTTTTTGTGATGAAAAGTGCCCACAAGTTTTTAAGAAGTGAGTGAACCTTCTTTATGGTTAGCTTTAAAAGGTTTTAAAGTAAAGGTTTGAGTTTAAAAGCGATTCAATATTGATTCAATTAGTACAAAATCAATGTAATTAGTACTGAATCGATGCAATTTAAGCAAAAGCGATTCAATTATATAAAATCTATAAAATCAATATAAATTCGATTCAATTAGTACAAAATCGTTGTAATTAGTACTGAATCGATGCAATTTAAGCAAAAGCGATTCAATTATATAAAATCTATAAAATCAATATAAATTCGATTCAATTAGTACAAAATCGATGAAATTAGTACTGAATCGATGCAATTTAAGCAAAAGCGATTCAATTATAAAAAATCTATAAAATCAAATTCGATTCAATTAGTACAAAATCGATGTAATTAGTACTGAATCCATGCAATTTAAGCAAAAGCGATTCAATTATATAAAATCTATAAAATCAATATAAATTCGATTCAATTAGTACAAAATCGATGTAATTAGTACTGAATCGATGTTATTTTGGTTGAGTTTTCGATTTTGTATCGTTTTTATTGAAAGTTTAATGTTGAAAAAATCTAATTGTAACAAAATTTAATGAAAATAATTGCTTTATGAGTTTAATATTAATAATTCATGGTAATTAGCTCATTTAGGGGTTTGCAAGGTGGTCTTTCAGGTGGAGAATCGAAATCTACGTTAATCACCGAGTGGGAGGATGACGGAGAAGTATAGTGTACATGATAATCACTGAATTTTCAATTTCGATGGTATTTCGAAGGGCATCTCTTCTGCTTCTAAATTCCACTTTGGATGGATTTGCTTTGTGGACCACAGTGTCAAGTTGAATTTCAGAAGCTCTCGTGTTTCTATTCCACAGTCGAATTCATGAAAGCATCTTTGTGGGAAATTGCATAGAAACAAAACGATAAGGCCAGAATGATCACAACTAACACAGCTCATATTAAAATGACCCATCTTAATAAAATGTTGCTTATTAAAAATAATGTCCCATATCCTATTTCTTTGCAGTGTTTTGACTCTGCTGATGGTTTTGGTGAGGTATAGTAAATTGTGAATGTGTGTTTTGTGAAGGCAATCCTAGCGAGTTTTCTGCTACACGTCTCGCCACTTTGCCCTTACCCAATATCACAATGAGCAGAAAGCGACATGCTGCTAAAAAAACTTAACTGTTAAGTGGCACGCTAACTTTGATATCATAGTAGTGGAGCGGTGTCTACATGAGCATTTATAAATATGAGCCGTGGTATGAGTCAGATAGAATGGGAATTATACACATGCATACACATACATACAACACATCACATTTTCGAATAGCCTGAACAATATTTCGTTATGGTATTAATCGCCTGATTAAAATCAGTCATTAATACCACTTACCACTGGTAAAAATGATAGCAGTTTAGTGGTTTTTACCAATTTAGTGGTTAAAATGATTTTCATAAGAATTTTGCAGTATGAGAATTATGTAAGGTAGTTAATATTTGCAGGGTAATTAGTTAATTAGTTATCATTAATGTTAATAATGTTAGTTAGTAAAGAAGAAAATGAATATTATTATTTATTCAGTAAATATGAAATCGCATCAATTTTAATTATGTAAATTAGTCGATGATAATCTGAAATCTGTCTCGGTAAAAAAGCTTATAGAAAGCCTCGCATTCCTGATTTTTACTTTTACCAAATGTATTGTGAGGATATGCCTACACATTTTATTATTTCATCTATTAATATTATCATGACTTAAATTGATTAACATAATTTTAAATCAGCAAGATTTTCATAAACCGTATTAATTGGTCCGTAACGATAAACTAGAGTATAATAAAATATTTACGACTTCTTGCTCAGAAGCTTCTAGCTTATTGATCCAGAGTTAACGGTATTATACTATTTTAATTTTAAAAATAAGCTCAACATAAGCAATTAGGTGGTACAACTTTGCCTTTTTGCCAGGCGTACTAGGCCTAGGAAAGATTTTGAGTTTGACATTCCATGTTTAAGTAAAAATGTAAATGAAAAAAAATTATATTGTGCTTCTTCTTCATTTCTTCATGTAATATTTGATCTTGTAGTTGGTGATGGTGGTGGAGTCGAATAACAAAGGCAGACTCTCAATTGCTAGACCTTCAGGCGTTTCGTTGTCTCGTCAGAAAGGTACGTTTAAAGGTTACAAAATATTACATAATGAAGATATGTAAATGCAACAAATCATAACTGCTTAAAACTGCATTATGTAAACTCTGAGACATAATAATAATGGTTCTATTCATACAGTCAGGAGCGCAGCTCCTTTATGCGAATGGTTTGTCTGCCTGTCTGTCTCCCACTTAATTGCAAAACGGTATGATCTATCATCATGAAACTTTGTATACATGGCCCTTCTAAAATACAAAAACTATTTTATGGTGCAAAAATTTAAATTTTTAATTTTTTTCTAAACTGATTAAAATGATACAAATTACATTCAGACGATACAAGTTCGGTTCAAATGATACAAGTTGGATTCAAACGATTCTAAATAGTTTGCTCCACACCTTTTTTACACTGCTGTTTACAAAGGTTTTTTATTCTTTAATTTATTGAGTTTCTACGCCTTCTCCACTAAACACAAAATCATCCAGGCAATCAAAGCAATCACCGCCTAAAGGTATGCAAGCAACGACTCAGCCAGCAACACCAACCACAACTTTAAAACTGAAAATTGAGTCATCCACGATAACAGCTACGTCCACAACAACGACAGCAAGGCCAACTACTTCTGAACCGCAAACAACAACTGCAATGCCTAGACCCTTAGCGCCGCCAACAACATCTATGCCAACAACAACGGCTACGCCAACAACAACAGCAATGCCTACAACCTCAGCGCCGCCAACAACACCTATGCCAACAACAACAGCAATCCCTACAACCTCATCGTCCCCAACGACAATAGCAAGCCCTACAACCACAGCGTGGTCCAACAACCACAACAGAGCTTACTACCACTAAAGCGAATTTATCTCCATCATTTTCAACACCAACTCAGCCACCGCGTATTCCTTCTAATCCTTCAGGTTCAGTCACATTGGACACTGATCCAGAAGATGAATCACAAGACAGTAATCGGCAATGCCGAATCCGAATAAATGAGGTGTGAGAAATATAGGAGTTTCATCTACAAATCAATATATCGAATTAACAAAAATATGTGGAAAAAGAGCTGCGTTGCCTAAAAGAAACCGTTTGGAAGGATACGTTCTTCTTATGCGACTAACTGAAACACCTCAACTCATTTTTTTGCGAATTTAAAAAAAAATCTTTTCCGGCATCAGAAACTCCAGCATCACCGCAAATACAGGATATTTTTTGTTTTAGGCAACAATCTGGTAATTTTAAAAATATCCAATAATCAATTTAATCAATCAATATGGGAATTAATTGCACTGCGATTGAAGTCATAAACTACTAAATACAATATAAAGCCAAATGTTAACTGATTGAAACATATACATAGGTTGTGGGTCGTTTCCACACCAATTGTTTATTTTCACCGGATATCTTCGATATGATCTTCAACTCCTACCTCTTCCTCCTATGGTTTAAAAATTCTGACTTATTTCAACAATGCAATCTAACTTGAATGCTGAGCCTGCCTCAATGTAACAATTTGCTAACTAAGGTGTAAGTGAATCAACCGTATAGACTAGTCAGTTACAAAATCGAAACTTAAGAATTTATTAAGAAATTACAAATTACTGGTAAAACGGCCAACGTAACGGTACTATTTAAAATGGGCTTATAATTTAACTGACTTTTACATACAAGTCAAATGAATAAGTTTTCTCTCAGCATTATAGGTCTTAGAATGTTTGAAAATTATTCCGCCTAAATGAATGTACGGCAATGAATGGCAATAGGCAGGTCCGTACTTTGTTGTAAAGCGGTCCATCAATTTCACCATCTAAGACAGTATGAATTATATCGTTTAAATAGACAATCGCAGGTTTATTGAAGCCATGTATTTGATATCTCTGGTTCAAGATATGCTATTTTGTCATTCATTTTGTTTCAATTAAATAAAAAACTTATTGAAAAACTTTAAACCTTGCAACTTAAGCATTTAATAAACTTTTGTATAGCCATATAAACATTACCATTAATAATTTTAAATTTACTTGCAAATATAAATTGTTTTTAATTTTTAAATCATTATTTTACTACTCAAATATTTATCTAAGTATGTATTAAGGAGCAAAAGCTCCTTTATAAGAAAGTTTTGTCCGTCTGTCGGTCTGTCTGTCCGTCTGTCTGTCTGTCTGTCCGTAGACACGATAACTCTTGAACGAATTGAAACATCAGGATGAAACTTAATACACATATTCTAGAGCCCCATAGCTTGGATGAGTTCGTATATGGACCCTTTAGGCCCACGCCAAGGTCACAATAAAAAGTTCAAATTTTTGAACCAATGTTAAAGATAGGGGAAATTTATTTTTCGATATAGCTTCTCCACCACCACACCACCAAATGCTTTATGTGATGTACAAGGACTCAAAAAAAGCCCAACGGACCCCTAAAAGCCCGACCACACTCCAATGGGGCAAAATGATATTATGGGTTTAAATGACACATTGACCTAGGACAATATGTTTTAACATAAAACAATGATCCCCAGGACCTTGCCCACACCCGCAGAGGGGCAAAATGAGATTATGGGTTTAAATGAAATACTGTCCTAGGAAAATAGGTTTTAACATAAAACAATGACATTAATGCATCCTTACAGATCCTTTCACGTCCTTACAAATCCTTATAAGTCCTTTCGCTCCTTATTTATGTCCAATTTACAATTGTTTATTTTTTTATTCAAATACTTTATTTTTAAAAAAAAATTTGTTCCCATTTAATTTTTTTACCTTTACTATTTAAGTAGTATAAGACCTTAATTATTTTAGTAAATGGTATTTACTATGCCAAGCTGAAATTTTAAATTACAAAGAAAGTCAAAATTGAATTCTGACCCTCAATGCAATCCTTGGCTTTGGTAGACTCTTATTGAATAAAGGTCCACCTACTCCTCCTCGTCAGCACCTTCGGTATCCCTTCCGTAGGGACCCCGAAGATACATATTTCGGTCTAACGTTTCCGAGTCAACCCCGTCACAGAATTCTGGAGAGCAGCCCTCAAAAAGGGTGGGTGCGAAACCGTAGAGGAATCCCAACAACCACATGAGGGCTACTCTCTAGAAAGGCCTCTCTCTCCCTGCGGCGCGTTGCACCCTAGAAGGACTCCTTCCTCTCCTCCGTCGACCTTGACCTTCTGGGTCATACATAGTTTTTTAAATAAAAAAAGGGAATACATTTTTTAAATGAATTAAATGAAAAAGAAATGGAAAAGATTACAGAACTGTCGCGTGTGAAATGTAGAGAATGGAAAAAATGCACACGGCAGTTCTGTAATCTTTCTCATTTCTGTTGTGCATAAAGCACGTTCCACATTATAGGTGACCGCACAACACTTTCCATTATTAAAAGGAAAGTAAAGTAAGTGTGTTTGATCAACTACTGTGGACGTGCTTTATGCGAAATACTCTTGCAAAACTAAGATACCCACACACATATTATTCTGGCTGCCTATCATCCAGCAGGGTGGTCTAGCCAAGCTGGAGCAAATCTTTGCCTACGCAAAGTATAGTACCTCGCCCCATGTTAAATTCCCTATTCCATTTTACCATCAGCAGAGTCAAAACACTGCAAAGAATTAGGATAGGGTACATTATGAGATGGTTTTGTTTTAAGATGACAATGCTTACACAGATTTTTTAAGAAAAGAGAGATGTCAGATTCCAAAGAAGCTGATGATGGGAAAACTGAGTATTCACTGCATAAATTGGATCCAGGGCTGTAAATTTGCTTCACATAACCTTCTAGAAAACTTTTGTTGTTTATGCACACAGTATTTAAGTTATCAAAAATAACGTAAAAACACTTATCCACAAATTTGGTGCAATTTAAACTAGAATTTAAACAGTTCGTTTTTGGGCTGCTTGTAGGCATCTTTTGTGAGTCGAATAATCTTAAGAGATGATTTAGAGGTTTGAGCTGAGGAAGATGAAATTAAATTTTCACACAAAGTTGAGCCTGGAGGATGGACCGATTTCCCACACCTTTAAGTTGTGTTTTATTTTGAACGCAGACAGAAATTAAATTTTCAAAAATAATATAAAAACAAAATTTTACACATTGTTCACAACCTGAACTAGAACTTAAGCAGTTTCATTTTGCAGCAGTTGAAATACAAATGAAAAAAACTGAGAAAGAAACTCCCCATTTTCAACGCTATGCTAATTGGTTTTATAAACAAATTTTATACTTTGATTATGAACAGCCGTGTTAGGTTTACCCGAAATACTAAACCTTCTCATGAAAATCATTTCATGAAATTTAGCATCTTCATTCTCGTGGGATATTTTTGTTGTAGTGATTACATAATCAGTTATTTCTTAAACTTCCTTCAAGCCTTGTCTACTTATAATTTACGCAAGCAAAATGAATTTTAAATTATTATTTTGTCTTTACTGTACTGAATTTAAAAATTGCATTGATTGCAATAATGAAGCTAAATGTGTCTGGTTTCGCTTAAGAATAAGAAGGATATTTGCCATGATTCCAATGATTATAAGGCATACAAAGTCCGCTCAAGCTATGTGGATGTAACGGATTGTGAATTATTTGAACTTCAAGTTGGTAAGTATATATTTTTTCATTTGATTTAAATTTAGTTTAGCATTAAATATATGATATATGTATTTGTATTATATATACATGTATTATATGTATATAGGTATTGAATATATGTTTTTTATTTGGATATGTAAATGATTTAAAACATGGCATAAAAACTGGTTTAAACTTGTAGCTAGAAGAGAGAAACTGGCCAACCCAGGCATTCAGCCTGAAGAAACAAATACAACTCTGTTGTATAAGCTGAGAGGAACCGTTACCTATACTACTGAAATCCCAGTTTTCTCCACATTGGAAACGGAAACATTAAGCACGTTAAATCATTCGACGACAACAATGGAAACAACGGTGCCAGTGACCTCAAAGCCAGTCATTCCTATTCCTGAAAAATTTAATATTTCTTTGGTGGAAAGTATGAGTGAGACTTTAACTTCAAAAACTATAGTCTTTCCTGCCTTGGAAATTACAACAACAGTTACACCGTTCAAGCCGAATTTATTATGAATCCACCTACGACGACAACAATTAAACCAACGACCCCACTAGCCTTAACCAGTACATTGGGAAGTTTTCGATTGAATGACTCTTTTGAGAAAACTCCACAATTATATGCAAGTTTACGAGCAAATATGCAACCTATTAAAGTACGTAAGTTTCATGAAAATAAGTAAAATATGAAATGTTTCCGTGTTCAAATTGCATATTTTTTGTACATTTTATCAATTTATTTATTTTTCAATTTTAAAGGAACCACAGGAAAAGCTTTTTCAGTCAATCGAGAGAAGCCAGTGTGGGAGTTTAAATCTTTTAAAAAGATTTCTTCGCAAATATAAAAGTGCAGAAGTTCATCAACGGCTGAAAATGTCACAACAGAATGACGAATGCTGTAAATTAGAGTTTTAGAGAAAGGCGTGTGCCAATTGAAAAATTTGTGACAGGGCCGTAGCTTAATTAGGGTTTTTAGGGTCAAAACCCCTCCCGAAATGCGGAAATTAACATTGAGGAGATAGGGAGAGGCGGGCCGTGGGAGGAGCTAAATTATATTAGCAAGATCGGAAAAACCCTCCCCGAAATTTTTTCTGGCTACGGCCCTGATTTGTGAATTGATACAACTATGCTTAAACTAATATACTATTGCAAATATGCATGCAAATATTTACATTACTGAGGTAGTAGCAGTATAGCTTTTGTTTTTTGAAAACTAATATATGATTTTAAGGTTCAATTAAAAAATACAATAAAACTGTTGTTATAATTTATTAAATCGAAGGCTGCTGTTCATGGCACTGTGTTGGGTATAAGAGTGACGAAAGGAGAACACAGTACTTTGAACAGCGAGCAACGTTTTACCTTTTGGTAAGGGATACATTTACATTTGTGATGTTGGAGGAAAAACATTTAAGTAAATATTTCGGAAATTTTTTTAAGGCAAAAATGAACGATAAGCATATTTTTATATTTTAAACCCTTTTTTCATAAAAGTTTTTATATTGAAACATTGCAATGAGCAAAACAAATTTGTTTTTTAATAATTTATAATGTTTTGTGCAAAAATTTCCACTTGTATGGAATCCCTTGCTTCGAAGTCTGTGTTCCTCAGAGACAAGTCATCGGCGCAGCAGCAGCATTCGGGGATTAAGATACCCTTCATCCGGGCAGCTGAGTTTAGGGTTGGACCCATCTCAGTCGCAGAAAATTGCGACTGCCATATATGGAATGGTACCCTACTAGCCGGCTGATAGTGCGCAGACAGAATTTGTCCATTTATGACACAAAATGCAATAGTGTACTTTGTTTCATTAAAAAACAAAGCTTTTAAAGCGCATAATCGGCCGGGTTTTTTAAAATAATGAATTGATTGAAATTCTTAAAGTTTTAATTAAAATTTCCTGAGAAATAATTATATAACAATAATTTTAATCCCATTTTAAATGGGTATTTTTGTCTCCCAAAATTTCGTTTTGGGAGGTTTGGCAGCTACTTACTTTTTCCGCAAATGAGTGTGGAAGCTTCTTTAGCGGATATGGCACTACGCTTGAGACTTTATGGCTCCTCAAGAGTTTTTTTTTACATAATTTTAATGTGAAAAACAAATTTGTTTTTTTTATTTACATTCTTTTGTGTAAACATTTCCAAATTTATGAAATGCCTTGCTTCGGAGTGTTTTTCAGAGACAAGTCATTGTGGGCAGGAGCAACACACGAGTAAGGGTCAGTTTATAGCAAAGGGATGCTAGTGTGACTATATTAAAGCATATTGTCCATTTTTAAAATAGGTGAACATCTGTGAGAGTGGAATCTCATAGATGTTCACCTTTCGTCTATGTCTGACTTAAGCCATCCTGCGAGGGACTTGGTTTCATCTACTTTTTCGAATTTACTTATTTATGTTAAGTAGTGATAGTTAACAAAAGATATAAGTGAACACCATACTATCTTTAGAAATAGGAACGTCACTGTTCTATTGACAACCGATTACTCTGATGAATGTTGACCGATATAGTCAGCATACCTCTCTAACTTGAAGCTTAAACCGCCTCGCATAACAATATGAGAGGTTTTAAATATGCATATGATTTCTGTATATGTCAACTGATGATTGCTAGAATAACGCTTACCTTGGTTTAGTTTCTGAACTGCAACCGAAATGTAATAGTGTAATAAACTACGCTCAATTGTAGAAATCATATGCATTTCATGCCTTAAGTACATTTAACGGTTTAAATAACTACTCCTGTTTTGTTTAAGAGGAATCATTCTCATCATAATAATGATAATTAGTAGTAGTATTCAAAGGAAACAGTGAAACACCATTATTAATGTTATTGAAGTAGGAAGTCGAGGAATAATTTTTCAAATGGTGACAGGTATGATGATGACAATGACAAACTACCACTGAGTAATGTAAACATTTTCATTCTATTGTGTTATATTCTACGGTAATAACACCTTATTTGAGTCACACAACAAACAGTATACTTTATAGAAACCATTCATCTAATGTATAAGGCTTAACAGTCAAGCTACACAGTACTCCTAAAGTATGGGTTGTCTCATTTCTCACTTTCTATTTCTAAAAAGGTATTTGTGGGAGTTTGCCAACACAGAATAGTTGTCATCCGTTATGATAACAAAATTTTTGTTCTTTATATTAACAATGTTTACATAAATTTAAACTTTGTGATACTATGAGACGTGCAAAGGATTTATAAAAAAATTTTTAGATAGAAGTACAAGCATCTCGTAAGTTCGATAAACTTTCATTTTGTAAATGCTTATGAAAGAATAAAACTAATTGCTTATCTTCATTTCTATCACAGATTTCTCATTGAAGAGTTCAAACTATTTGCAGTACGGAATTAAGTTGATGCTTAAGTTATACGGAATTAAGTTGATGCTAAAGTTATACGGATTTTAAGTTATAATTTATTTAATTTTTAATGCATAAGCATAACATACTAATAATATAAAACGTGGTATTTATTTATACATTTTTCTATTTCTGTTGTACATGTTTGCACTTTATTGCGTTCTTATTAGTTGTGTGTGGATGGTCCACCTTACCAACTGGAGGTTTACGGTTGCAAAAACGGTGGTTACAAGTCGTAATGTACTATACAAAGTGTTTATTACTAATGCTTTGGAAAGCCACTCCATTTCAACATTAACAGCTGATGAATTGCTGGGAGATTTTATAGAAATCAAACAAGTGTGCGATGAAAGTGGACAATGCCAAGACAAATCTCTAACTAACTACTACCTGTCGAGTATTTCATCGAAATTATTGGGGCTTTTAAAAACTATAGAATTTGTGGGGGAAAATATGCTGGATTTCCTTGTTATCGGAGCAATTCAAAATACATTCAATGTCGACATTGAATTTTCGGAATTTCCGAATGTATTTGACGAAGAAACAATTTTCCTCCTGTTACACTGTGAAGAAAAAAAGATTCCGAGAAATTACAGACATTGAATGACAATCAAGTCCACTTTCCCAAGAAGCTTAATCCAAATCTCCTATCAATAGTTCAGCGGTATAAAGTTGATGGCCTGGCATACGGAACAAACCGGTCAGCGTTTTCTTGGGTTCTTAATCAATTTTTTCCAAGTAACACTCAAGGAGAGAATTCGAAAATTTTAACAACAAAATGAATTAATTAAAGACGATGCAATAAAAATTCAAAAAAGTCGGTGTTTCTCAAACAAAGTTTTTGATTTAAATGCTTTTGTTGATGCCGATGTCACACCAGGATCGGAAAATATATGTTGCGGTGTTGGTGAATCTGAGGAGAAGTCAAATTCTGTTTGGGAAGATACTTGCGAAGAAATCTTAGACGAAGAAAATGCAAGCATACAGGTTCTTTTGCTGTCTAGAAATTCTGACCTTCAGATACAAGATGTATTCAGTGGGGATGATGATGATGACGGGACAATCGAAGCTTTAGATACTTGCAAGTTTGACAGAAGTTGGAATGAAAAAATAAGGATATTTTTACCAGAAATAGATGTCAAGGTCGTCAATCAGGAAAATGTAAAACCTTGGTTTGAATTCTTTCTCAATCCACTGGAACCAAAAAACAGTACATACAGATGCAGATGGTGTCATGAAATGCCCACAACTTCCAATCCACGAGTTCAAGTGACAAAACCTTTACCTCAGCATGTCCTTGATATAATATCGGAGCGCGGAACATTCAGAAAAGAGATAAAGCAAAACACCCAAAGAATTAAACATCATATTGGTTATAACATGCATCAAACAATTGAAAGGACATTTAATATTCCAGCTAAAAAGCGAAGAACTGACACCACAGTATTTCAGTGTTACAAAAGAGTATTAAGAAGCAACTTCAAAAATGTTATATTGTGTCTACATTGAAACTTTATCATTGTTTTCTTTTAACTCCCACAGTACTATTGCAGCTGGTTTGAATGGGATGGAAATCAACATAGGGACTCATCACCGTATTAAACAAGCTGCTGAAGAAATGATGATTCATCTAAGTAATGCACCAGTCTTTACTTATGAACCTAGTTAGAGAGCAGAAGCCTTTTACAAGTTTAGTAGACTCTAGTACTGATAGTTCTGGCCATCATGTTTTTCTTATCTATATTCAACCTTTAGAAAATGGTAGAACAGTAGTGCACTTTTATCGATGCATAAAAACAAAGGGAGAAACGGCTCAGGAATTATGGAGTGCTTTAGAAAATGAAATTAATGAAGACAAGGAAGAAGTAACAGGATTTAAGCCTTATTTCTAAAGCTTAATAGTAGCTATGGTTAGTGATGGTGCAAGTGTGATGAGGGGTTCTAGCCCATGGTGGGGTTTTGTCGGTGGAAATTTTTTATAGATATCTCAGTGATTATGCAGATAATAAAATCGAAGCAGTATGGTGTTTCTCTCACCGTTTGCAGCTTATAAGGATATTATCAAGAGTCCTTCGGTTACAGATTTGTCTTTTGTATCAAGAATTGAGAGTTGGAATAACCGGCTGTCAACATTCTACAATGCTCAAGCCTATAAACGAAGGCAGTTTTTAGTTGAATCTGTAGCGGCATCCGTTCCCATCATTATGAATGAACTTAAAGAAAGTACCACCAGGGTTTAAAGCGGCAAATTGCCAGTGGCATTTTGCCGTGGCAAAATCGGTCAATTGACCATTTTGCCACCTGA
>JAQFYJ010000519.1:0-12823 GCA_034694685.1 Isotoma anglicana | reverse complement strand
TTTATCAAGCTCTTGGTATGACCCGATAAATGCTTGATAATTTGATATAAATTTCAAAACTGTAGCACAAAAATTACTCACAAAACTTTTTAAAAACAATATATTCACTGGCGAACAAGAAAAGTTGAACCACACAACAATATAATGGAACTGTATTATGAACTGTCTAAAAATAATTTAATAATTTTTACTTCTTACACTTGTACAACCATTTTGGGTCAAAAAACGATTCAAAATTTTATGTTGGATAAGCAAGCACCAACTGACTTGTGTATTTATTTATTTAAAATAAAAACTCGGATGAACAACTGCAACTTTCCAAAGTATGAAGAATTAATTCACAAATGTAGACAAAATAGCCGACCGGTTGAAAAAAACACCTTCTTCAGGCCAAAACAAAGATAGTGTTTTAAGTATAAATTGTATATGTGCCGGAATTTAAGACGAGATCTTGATTTTTAACTTTTATATTACAATGTTTATGAAAGATCGAAGTTAAATGCAAATTGAAAATTAGAAAATTTCAAGAAATTTTTAAGAAGGATTGTTCTTTTTGCTTAAAGATTTCAGATTGGACTACCAATGAAGCGAACTGCGAAGCGAATTACATAAATCAAAGTTTTAATTCTAATTCTCTGATTTATCTCTTTATTTTATGCAGTCAATAACATTTTCTTTTTCGTTCGATGAAAATACAAAAACATTTCAGAGAACCCTGCCCTGGCAATTATCATATGAATGGAATCTATTAAAAATAAACTGTATGACCCTTTTCTTTCTCTAATGGAGTTTATTACTTTGTTATGATGACTTCGGTCTTTTTGAGTTCGGTAGGCGCAAAGGTATTTAGGCTAAAGGATGTTTTGACATTCTTTTTATTATTGACTAAGATTAGGTTGTTAACCTTAAGTTTCTTTTAAGTAATAATACTATTCATTGTTCTGTATTGGGTATAAAATTGGTTTGTATTGAAATAAAGACACTAGTAGTTATGCTGAATGTTGGAGAGTAAAGATCATTTTATTTAACAGAATCACTCCTGATCACAATCATCTATTGTAGTACAATCTTATGATGCTCAATATTTATTTTTGTATAGTGCAGCTAAGGGATCAAATCTATTTAATCTTCTTATACTTTGTGTTTCAAATCAAAACCTTTTGGTACTTAGCAATTAAATTTTATCTTTTGTTCATCAAAATTCTTAATTTTTGCTTCGATCCACTCTTAAATAATTCAACATTAGGAAAAATTTAGGCGACAGCACAGGTAGTGCATTTCTTAATGTACAAAAAATGGTGAAATACGCTTAATCACCTAAGACATTTGCTTGATTAAATTCTTGAAAATTAATTATTTGAAATCCATTCTGGACCCTTAATTTCTTTTTTTCGTTGTTTTTCTGTTCAGTTATATTTTTAACTTTTACATAAAAATAGATTTGAAAACTACTGTAAGTACGTGTTTGTCACGTTCTCAAGATATTATGAAAATGCAATACTATTTCCTCATTCATATTCCCACATCTTCCTACTTTCAAATTTATGCTAATACCTAATGCCCGGTACCTAAATACTCTACAATCCATTACTTCCTTATGATTGTTGAACTTCCTTATGTCAAGAATACTTTTATGCATGCAATATTTAAAAGTATTCTTGGGGTCAAGAATTCTTAAATCATGTAATTTCAAAAATTTAGGAATTTATTTCTGGTCACTTGGAGTCTTATGCAAGATGATTGTGAATTTAGATAATGCATATTAGTTTCAACGGCAGTAGAAAATCTACTTTTGAATTTTGCATTAAATAATATCCCGGTATTCCAGTCTATCTCTTTCAAGAGAACATTTTGGACAATTCTGTTTCAGTTTATTTTTGTCTCTTGAATTGCATTGTCTTTGCTCTCTGAGTTTAATTTATAAGTACCATGTAGTTTTAGTTTATAAAATTAATTTCGGAAATCTTTATTTCTACCTAGCCAATATTGGGTAAGCTAAACTTTAAGAACTTAAGTTGCAATTAGCCGGATATTAATTCGGTAAATTAAAATTTAATTTAATTTACAATTAGCTGCTAATGTGTAGTTAAAACTTCAGTTTTAACTAACTTCCTGAGGGTCATAAAATGGATTCTCACATTCCCAAAAGTTCCTGCATCCATCCACCTAAGGCATTCGGAGGTCACCAATTTCTTGGATAAGGCTCATGCTGAGTTGGTATGGTATGTGGTGGGTACTTTTGTCTATTTTATTATTATTATTATTGATTAAAAAAATATGGGTCTTGCGATACGATGACTGAGAATATCTAGAACTATCCGACTCCCTTCCTTTCAATCAGTTGCAGCAATCAAGTCATAATATTGAAATTGAGGCAGAACACTGTTGAAGTAATAATCTAATAAGATGTTACTTATGCTCATTTATTATATGTTCATATTAGTACGTAGTAATACATGAATAAAGTTAACAGTAACTTAGAAGGCTTCTAAGTCATTCCTGACCGAAGCTCTGTTACTTTTCGTCTAAACTTTACTCGAATAAATCTGTTTAATTGGCAAAAAATAAATTGGAAACAACGTAGTCAAGGCTTATGTAAGATTTAATAAAATAAGTTGTCTTGCAACTCAACTTGTGTATAAAAATCTATCAGCGGTGACTTTCAGAATAATTTTATCCGTTAAACCATACGTTAATGTTCATAAAACTACTTGTAAATGTTACTTGTAAATAAAACTACTTGTAAATGTTTTGTTAAAAAAATGCGCTGCATTTTACTGTGGCATTACGGTGGAAAATTTCCATAGTTATTGAGGTAAGGGTGAGTAACCAGAAATGAAATCGATTTAGCTTATTGGAATAAAGTTCTCTCAAGGGCGTATGTTAATCGCATTGTGAGTTCTTGCCAGTGATGGCCTTAAGCATAAAAATGTAAATGGCTGTAATGCATTTAAGATTTCATACATTTAAGAAAAGAAGCTTGATTAATATTAAGTAAAAGTGCACAAAGTGCATAAATTGTCTAATGAATGATTCATAAAGAGGATTGCAAACGGATGATTCTTCCTATTAAGCAATTTAGCATTTGTTAACTGAAAATTGAATTTGAGATAGAAAATTACGTATTGTAAATGTGCTTAATTGGTACAAAAGGGTTTGATAAAAAAAGATTTTCATTGTAACAGCCTTATTCTTACTTAAATCTTTCCCTTGTAATTTTTGGCTTATTAAATCTCCATTTCAATCCTTGATATCATTGCAAAATGTGCAAATTTTCAATTATCCTTACTATTGCGGAGGGACTAATCTTATTCACCATGACCGGGTATTGGTCCATACCGGTCGAGAGTCTATAGCGTTTACCACCAAAGGCCATGGTGTGGGGCATCGGCTGTGTGTCTCACACCGATTTTGTCTACATCGTAGACAATCTGGCAGCAGATGACGGCGAGGCTGGGGATTGCCTAAACCTAACTGAGTTGGCAGAAAATCCAGAACGGAGGGGATATCACTTCGTGTGCGATAGGATCTTCTGTTTCAAGGACTACTTAGCCTTCCGAAGACGGTTCCCCTTTTTAGGATGCACCGGAGGTGAGTAAATCAAAATATAATAATCTTTACTTGTTTAGAGTGTACTTTACTATTAAAGCTTGAGTCTGAATCTATCGTATAGTATTTAGTTCAATAATTCTGATAATCCTTTTGTTTATTAGTGGGACATGATGAAGATATCACATATGCTAACAAACATGCGGCGGAACTCGAAATGAGTCCATCCGTAATTCGTTGGGTTAAGTTATTTTTCCTTATTGTTTGTAACTATCCATATATAAGTTTCTAAGATTCTTCCTTTCCCAGATTATTGGTTTGTAACAATCGTAATTATGCATAAGTCTATATTAATTCTGTATTTTATTTCTTACAGCTCTGAAGGCTTGGCTTCGAGAGGTCCCCCCAAGTGCTGTGGGTGTGAGGAGCTGTACGGTCGCTTCCCTGTAGAAAGACTGAGAAGGGCTGAGTCCTGATTATACTTATATCCACTATTGATTATAAATTTGATTTTAATTAGTTTCACTTCAACACATATGTTTGTCAATTTTGTTTCAAGGGTATGAGAGATTTTAATTTTTGATTCCAACTTAAAATGTATGATTGTTCATTTGACTTATGTGTTAAGAAAATAATCTAATGCATGCCTAATAATATATGACTTATGTTTGATTATTTGATGTTCATATAAGTACATAGTAATACTTGAATAAAGTTATTAGTTACTTAGAAACACTCGGCTGAATAACAAGGTCTCCTGGAGTCTATTTTGCATATGAGTTGCATAATAAAGTACGTACTTGTACATGGTAGCAGAGCGTGGTTGCGAACCACGGAATTAGTCAAGTGAGAAAAGAGAGACTTGAGTTAAAAAGTGACGAGTGTGGAGTAAGACTGTATACTTGGGGGAAAGTGAGACACAGTGAAAGTAACTTTTTACTATTGACTACTTTGTTATTTAATTACTAAGTTTGTTTGTCAAAACTTGTTATAAAGAGTAACAATGGCTACTGTAGATAAAATGCATGATTAACTGAAATTACTTGTTTTTCAACCTTCTGGATTTCTTCAAAGAAATGATAATGATGTGTGCCTATTGAATAAGGCATTATATGGTTTGCATCAGAGCCCTAAAATATGGAGGGACACTTTGTCAAAGGAATTAAATAAGCTTGGTATGCAGGGAATTAAGTCAGACCCGTGTGTGTACAAAAATGATGATGCAACTCTCCTTCTAGCCATTAATGTTGATGATCGGCTAGTAATGGGGGAAAAAGAGAATGCAATCAACCAACTCCTGCTTAACCTTGCAAAGGCATTTGAGATGACAATATCAAACCTTGACACTTATATAGGAATGCAAGTCATAATAACTGATAAAGAAGTTATTATTTCTCAACAAAAATACTGTAATAACTTATACTTTAAGTTAGACATATAAATAGTCCTCTCTAAATAATATTCCTTAGACTCTGCTACGTGACCATTGAATAAAAGACCATCTTATTGTACTCAATTAAATAAATATTCGGTCCTTTATTATTCCATAAATCATCAAGTACGATATACCAACATAAACTAAGATAGGTTTAATTCATGTGGTGACTCTGATTCAGTTATTTCAGATAACTGTACGAAATCCTACAATCTTACCTTTTGTTCGGGTCACGGAGGTGTCAGTCTCCAGTTGCCAGACTGATCATCTGCAACTGTTATACATTACAAGGCCTTGTCAATTCATTCTGAATATTCACTAAACAACCTACATACGTCTAGACAGTTATTTTTTCTGTCTCACTTTTCTTTTGAAGAAGGAAAAGTAGACCTTTAGTTACTTACTATAAAAGTGCAGTGTTCAACAAATACACCTTGATAACTTCAGCTTCCCAACCTTACTTATCATCACCAGAAGAATCCTACCAAGAAAACTTCATCCACATTCTGTAAGAAATTTTACCTTTTTTTGTTACGATGACTTATCCTATGGCTTCCCTTTTTGAGGTAGACAATTTACATTCACGAACCACTTAACAATTATATGAGGATTATCGTAACATAAGTGATTCCCCATTCTTTGCTTTAACTCCAAAAACCAAAATTCTATCACCCTTGGCAGATAAACTTCCCCATTTGGAACAGTCACAATTAAAACCATACACAAACATACCCCAATTACTTCAAAGAGTTACATTAGACAAAAATCATGCCCATTTTTCAAAATTCACATCCTTTCGACATTTCCTAAACAGCATCAATTCCGAAACTATACTAGACTTTACTCCATCTAAAAACTTTCTTTTTTCCGATTCTATGCTTCGATCTTTTTCCCGATACGCATACGACTATAACGGATTTCAATCAAATACCCTTTCCGTCTTAGACAATTTAAACCCTTACCAATTAGTTTCTCCCTTAACTTTTGCAAAGAAATTTAAAAACCCTATATTCTCATACATTGGCAATACTTTTGCTCATATTCATTTTCATTCTGAACCAAATTCTTTATGCTCCATAAATGGTCTCCTTAGAGGAAAAAAAGCTTGGCTTGGAATGTTACCCCATTCCCTTAACTCTAACCTTGAATCCCTTTCAAATTCTCTCACTTTCAAATGTCCTAGTTTTGCCCAAGAACAATTAAATTTAATTCCTAGCCCCTCTCTGTTATATGATTGTAATATTAAATTTTGGATTTTCATTCAGGGAATAGGACAAGTTATTTTTATACCCCTTAATGTCCCCCATGCATGTGTTAATTTAGAACCTTCTATCTGTCTTACTAAACTCTTTGCACCCCCAGATTGGCTTTTACATAAACGAACTGAGTGTCTGTGTTCAAATAACATACCCTGCATAAACGACTACTCCTGTTCCTTTCCAAATCCAAAATCTTTGATAGAAAGATACTATATTTATAAGGATTCACATCCATCTGTTTCTCTCTTTCAAATAAATCCAAATCCCATTGTTAAATTACAAAGATCTGAACCTTTATTACCTTGTCCAATTTGCAATAAACATTTCCGCTCAAAACATAGTGCGTATAATCCCAATCCGAGGAACTGAAGACCGATAATAACAGAGTCAAGATCAAATGTCATCCGATAACAAAGCTCAACTTTCAACATACAACAAAGAAGACCATTCATCCAGCTTAACTCTCATCTCAAATCTCAGCTCAACTCTCATCAAACTTTTGTAAGAATAAAAACTTTTTGTACTTTTTAGTCATAAGACTCTTTCTGATTTCATTTCATTTTAGAGCCATATGAATAATATAAAAATGCATATTATTAAAAATAATACCATGGGCAATTTTGAAATCCACGTTTTTACTGATGAATCAGAATTTCTAGGGAAATTATTTAAAAGATTTAATAACGATCAGATCTTAGTTTATCAATTTCGTAGAAGTTTTACTTCTACACAAAGAAATCTGAATATTCAGGCTAGAGACAATTATGCCGCATCATTATATTTATGCATTTTCAAAGATATTTAGAGCAAGTACATCATATTTTTATTGAAAGGGAAGATAGAGACGAAAGATTACAATCAGAGGAATAAAATAAAAACACAATAAAAATAGTAAAATAATAAATCGATTTTTGAGATTGATTGAGAATTTTTTCGGAGAGAAATTATGAGGAAATATGAGACCAAAGTATAATCCCTGAAAGAATGGGCTGCTCAATACGACGTATTGTGGTCAGTATTTTTTGACTATTTTCTTCTCTGATTAGTTTTCGATAAAAACGATCTCAAAAATTCAACCAAAAATACTTCGAATTATAGAAATATAAGAGAAATTGCAAAAAAAATAAACTTAACTTAAATTAAGAAATTTGTTAAAAATTTAATTTTACCTTATTCTGATTGACACACTTTGAGCAATCATTATAAATTGCTGGCGATGTTAGGTGATGAATAACCCCACTTTCAATTTCTGGTGCCAAAAAGGCAGCAAAAAGGATAAATTTTGAAATAGCAGAGAATAACATATTCGAAGAAATAAATTGTTTAGTTTTAAAAATTTAAAAATTTTAAGAATTAGTAATTAAATAGAAATAAATTTTAGTTAAGTAAGTTTAATATTAAATGTAGAAGAAAAATTTTAAGTTAAGAAATTTAAAAATAAATTTTAAGATAGAAATACGAAAGTTTAAAACTTAAAAGTTAGCAAAAGATTTTCAAATTAAAGATGATCAAAGATTGATGTCAATTCCAGTCTGCATTTGCGTTAAAATATTAAATTAATTAGCATTAAATTAAATTAGGAGAGAAAATAGCAAGCACAAAAAGTTTAAAGTTTAATTTTAAAATTAGTAATTGTCAACCTCATCAGGTTAAAAGTTCAGTAAGTTAGTTTCATCTGGAAAATAACTTATTAATTTGTCAATTCAAATATATTTAATCATCATTTTATGTTTAGCATTAATTTTGAGACAAAATTTTATTAGTATAAGCAGTAAAATATAATCTATAATATATAATATATATGTAGTATTTAATTTAATATATAGTTAAATTTAATTAAAACTTAAAAATAATCCAAAGTGCAAAAGTGCAAATTAAATAAACAAAAACTTTATTAAAGCCTTTTGTATATATATATCACCATCAAAGTGCTACAATCAACAAAAACACAAGAGAGACATTAACCAATAATATCGTCCCAACGAGACTTATATAGAACTGTGAAAAGTGTCAAGTGATAAAAATTAATTTTAAGAAGACTCAGCAATTTGCAATTCTTCTCGACACCAAGAAGGATGAGATGACCTCACGACATCATCATATCATCTTTCTTCACTCATCAGTTCATCAACCTAATCTAATCACAATCTATCATCAAAGTGATTAAGTGACTTTTTAATTATGCCATTACCAAAAAAAATTATAAATAAAAATATGCCATTAAATATACAATGTATCGATAGTATGCCAAGCCAAAGCCATGTAATGCCATCAAAGCCTTAAAAGATAATTTAATAATATTATCCATAAAATACAAATAAGTTTAAATCTTAAGATATTTTATCAAAATCTATTTGACAAACAAATTCTGTAAAACAAAATTAGAATGAAAATGTGTAAAGTGTTTGTAGAGTCTATAGAAATGAAAAGAGAGAAAAATTCTCGAAGTCCAACTTTGCAATACTATCAAGTACTACTGTTAGTACTATATAGTGTATTTAACATTAATCTTATACGAAAGTTATAGAGAAGATATAATGTATGAATATATGTGTACATCAAATAAACCTTCCACCACCAGTGCAAAGTTAAACTGACAGTTTCTACTCTGGGCAAAAGAAGACACGCCCCACCTCAATCAAACCACCAATCCACAACACTCACATACTCTCTGTGGAGAGAGAAGAACAAAGTTGAAACGAAGAGAGAGAGAAGCAAGTTGGAAACTCAACTCGACCTTTTCCACTGGAAATTGTAATACGTTCATTTACTGTATACAAAACTTTAATAAATTTTCCATAATATTTAACTTATGATTTTGGAAATAATCATTTCTTCAGTATGGGAATGTCAGTAAATGTAAAAGTAATAAATACCAAAAGGGGGAACATAACTACGTCTTTAAGACAAGTTATGTAGGTAGGAAAGGCGGAAATGCAAGTTGTAAGTAGGTTAAACTTAGGCATTAGAAACGTATATAAGCAAGAGTGCAAGATGCACTCGAGGTCCTTGTCCGTGGAGTGTGGCGTAAGCACACACAACACGTTGAATAAACATATAATAACAATCTACTCAACTTGGCCTTGCACATAGTGCAATGGCTAGTGTTCGTTTACTTATTTAAGCAAGCATCCGCATCTATCCACTATACGGGTATCCCCTTACCCAAGAAGTAACCATCATAGCATAGTAATACAACCACAGCTAAATACATACTTCTGACACTACAAATCTAGCTCGCCATCTCAAACAAAGTCACTCCTACAATTAACATTTCTACTTTATTTATGAATTTCTCTTATTCCAATATTTTCGTACCTATAAAATATTGGAATAATAAGATAAGATACCAGTATGGCCATTTAACATTAAATTAAAAATTACAGATTATGTGTCTCGGATAAGGTACCTAGCAGCGACAGCAAAGGTGACACTATACCGGTTAAAAGCCTTAGGCCAACCTTCTTAGGATACATTGAATGATGCCTTTTGATAATTGTGGTATTCTAAATGGCTCATTCGTCGCCAAAAATCTCAACATAAAAATAAGTTACTTGTCGTAAATTAAGACAACAAACAAATAAAAATACATGTAAAACTAAAAGAGAAACATAATAAATACACTTGAATATATAGGTACATTTAACACCACATAACCAGTTTACAAACTAAACCAGTTATAACTAAAATCACAACTTGTAATCTTTTACAACATTATTTTATAACTCTCATTCCACTTTTATCCTCCTCACGGCTACAACTACTCCTGCATTCTGATTGTCCACTCTTATTTAAACCTTTTTACATTTCACTAAAATTCTATTAAAATGTCTTTTTTTCTTTCTTTCAATTTCCTATTCACTAATGATTCTTCTAAGTTTCTAAGTTTCAGATCTTGCGACCCATTGGACGACCTCATCACATTTGTCAAGTTCTCGGAAAATTCAACTTCCCATATGGACATTGTCAATATACGTTATGAGAATAATAAGAATGGTGTTTTTATAAATAACCCTTGGCCCATTTCAAATTTCATTAAATTCCCTCATTCAAAAATCATTTTCACTCTATGACTATGACTATGACTTGGCTTTACAATTAATAGCCACTGAAAAATTAGTTTGTCATCTAACATTAGCCAACACTCTGATAGATTCCCTTAAACTCTCTAAACATCTTGTCTCCAATTTCCATTTTATAAATCAGACTTTCTTTCTTTTAGGAATTTTTTCAACTTATTCTTGCGATCCTTTTCGCACCCGACTAATTATAACAGACGTTCTTTTTCGGGCTGCGTCTTTCAAATTATTGCACCCCACCAAATTAGTTTTCAAACATATTATTGAAGACAATAATCCTTGGCTCATTGAGCATCATTCCCATCAGTTACAACTCCCTTGTCCTAGCCCTATTTGGTACTGTAATTTAGGTCGTTGTGATTTCCAAACTACCAACATGGAAACCTTCTAAATTCATTTTATTAATCATTTTTCCGATAATTCCAACTAAATCTGACATATCAATTTCATTATAGAGACTAAGATTCGATTCGATTCTCTTCTTCTTCTTCGATTATTTCTCACCAGCTAGGATTTTTCACTATAACTACATTTCAGACATTTCTCTCCAGCTAACATTTCTCTCCAGCTAACATTTCCCACTCTAACTCCCCTTTTCAGACATTTCTCTCCAGCTAAGATTTCTCACTCTAACTCTCCTTTTCAGACATTTCTATCCAGCTAAGATTTCTCTCTCTAAATTTCTCACCAGCTAAGATTTTTTTACTCTCACTCTACCTTTCAGGCATTTCTATCCCGCTAAAATTTTAACTCTAACTTCCCTTTTCTTTTCTTAAAAATGTTACTTTTTAACCTATGCCTTTACTTATAATAATGTTACTTTTAAATGCAAGCCCATTGAAAATTGGTCAACTATTCTATCTATGGTACCACCTTCGATTTTATCTTACGCTGCAACCACTTGATATCTGACAGTTATTATTAGAAATTATTTTTCTCAAACAAACTTAATTTCCATCCATTTCTTTAATTTTTCACAATCTTTTTCTTCTTGCATAAGCTTTCACATTTCTTTGCAGTAAATTTGTAGCTCCGCTTTTTCAGCTCCAAATATTTTAGAACAAATTCAAATGCAATTAAATACAACTCTATTATACCGATTCTTTAACCATCTCCTTGCCTGAGTTAACTTTCTAGTATTTAAGGTCTATGAACTTACAAAAACTTCTTATTCAAAACCGTCTGTCTGGATCCTTGGCCCCATCAACTTAGACAACTCAACTACATTCCATTATCATCCTGCTTTCACATCTCTATCATCGCGGACCTCTCATCAATTACTTTATCATGATGCCTTTTTATATATCTTGGCCTTATCCACTTTTCAAGAAGAGACGTATTATCAAATCTTATTTCCCATTCAACCCTCTTCAAAAAAACATCTCAACTGCCTCGCTGTTTTACCATATTGTAACCTCATTTATCTTTTCAAATCATTCGAAACCATTTCAACATGCTTGACATAAAAATCTACCCTTTCCTCGTGTCTTCATTCGGAGATGAATATCAGAAAGTATTCGAAATCTCCAAAGACCCGTTCCAGCACTCTGTCGTTTTTATCGAAGGCGATAAATCCAAATTTATGGCGTGGATTTGTTCAATTGGACATATAAAATTCTTTGAGCCGCGCTCATTAGAAGATATATTATTGACTGACACAAGTTTCTTTTGTACTAGTGACCTGGATTTAACTACTCTATTTCGGAGATCAGCTACCTGTGTGATTCTCGTATAGATCCCATTGAAGACCCGGCATCTACTTCATCCTACTTGTGAGCTAACCATTCCTTTTCGCCTTCTTAATAGATTCACCTATGCACTGGCATTGAGCTGTTCTAATCCTTGTGACCCGCTCAAATTCCGAGACCGACTACCAGAATTAACCCTGTCGGCAATTCACACCTTTAATTTAAATTCGGACATCTCTCTAACCATTTGTTCCCGCTGGATCTACTTAAGCCCTTATATCGAGCCGACACATTGCCACCTTCTACCTGTTCATGTCCTCCTACCTTATGGAAATGTGGCGTGTTTAAATGCTACTTTGAAACTGCAGACCCATTAAGAATTGAAGACCACCTTTTGAACCATCCTTCCCAATTCCGTTTCGATATTAACTTTTAAATTTTACATTTTGATTGTTTTCTCATAGTCTCATTAATTTATGTTGTTCATTGGAATTTTGTTTTGTTGACTTTTACCTTTGCAGAAACTTCTCTTTTCCAGTAACACGGATATAAGTGTTGTAGATTTAGTTTCAAATAATAATACGATCAACAAGGCCATCAGGTTCCTGGGTAAAAGTCTAACGTAAAACGTTGACAGTTACTCCAGCATCATAACAGGCTTTCTACCTTTTATGCATACTAGACCTTGGAATACGTTTAGTTATTCCCTCATAATAATATCCAGATTCTATGCTTAGGTAATTAACTAATATGTATATAAACAGTAAACTCTGTAAACAAAAGCAGTCCTTCTTCGGTTACTGTTGCTGTCAC
>JAQFYJ010000518.1:0-12823 GCA_034694685.1 Isotoma anglicana | reverse complement strand
TAAAAAAATGTACACTGATTGTTGTAAAATACAACACATCTGGCTCGGGCTATGCGAAGCTGCACTGGAGGTTTTTTGGGCTTTTAATTATGTTTTTAAGCTCTGAAATAATTTTTTGAGTTTTTAAATTGAACTTTATCTTACAGTACTTGGTTAAATGTTGTAGTTGTAAGGTTTATTAGTTTAACCACTCACTTTTTATTATCAGAATTAATTTTTCTTCCATTCCTTATTTTATAAGCAATACAGTACTGTTATGTTTAATTAAGAAGCGGGGGTTTTTGTGGTTTTCACTGCGTCTATCTATCTGTCTGCCGATGCAACTGCCTGTATATGTTTGTGCGTAACTATCGAGCGGACTGACGTGTTAGAATGAAATACTGGTTATAGAGAATTTTTTTGTAAGACTGCATTTGACTTTTATTTATAAATAAACAAAATCACACGGGTATAACTAAGTAGTGAAACGAATAGGTTTAAAACTTTTGTTGGATTTTAGTAGAACATTTTTAAACATAAAAACTTTTAAAACAAAACATTTAAAACTTTGAAGTAATTGAAGCGCTTCCGGGCGCTAGTAGTTCCGGGTAGTTCTGGTGCACGCGCAACCGATACAGTTAAATGTGTATTGATTTTTAGATGTAAAATCGTGTATAACAAGATTTTGTCAATTTTGAGCGCTTTAAAGCGCTCACGTTTGTCCTGTTGCGCACGCAACCTATGCAGTTGAATTTGTATTATTTTTAAATGTATAATCATGTATAACAAGATTTTTTCAATTTTGAGCGCTTTGAAGTGCTGTAGAGCGCGCATAGTAGATCTGAATCCCGCGAAACAATTTCCATTCTGACAATTATAGATACAGAATCATGTTACATGATTCATGTATAGCATTTCTTTTATAATTTTTTTCGCATTCTAAGCACTTTGAAGCGCGCACGGAGGTTCAAAAGCTTGTGCAGCAATCAGAATTGACTGTCTGACGTTCTGAAAATATGAAATCATGTATCACATAATTTTTATGAGTTTTGCGCCCCTCGGCACTCATTTGCGCGACCATACCGCTCTATCGTAGGGCGCTGACTTGTAATACCTATTGTAACAATGACGTTACGAGTCTAAAGCAAAAAACCTCGTGTTAATACTCAAAATTGTTCTTGAGATAAATTGGATGGCAGGCGGACAGACAGACAGACGGACGCACAGAGCATTTTCATAAAGTAGTGTTCCACTACTTAATAAACCATATTAAGTTCGGGTGTACCCAAATAGAGAAAGGTGCACGTTTAATTTCATTTGATTTAGTTGATTACTTTCAAACAATACTACATTTTGAAACGATATTTCGAATGTTTGCAACATCTCATTTAGATGTACTTCATGGTTTTTAAGGATATTTTATCGTTTTTGTGGGTACCAAATAGGTCACAGGGGTCAAACATGCTGCTCTGACGCTCCTTTGTAACCCTGTTTACCCAGGTTTATTTTAAATACCTAAGGTCACATTGTGCTAACATGTCCAATGCAAAATACTGCTTGTCAAAAAGTCAATCCGTTCCGGAGATAAATTGGGTGACAGTCAAAGGGACGTACACAAAGACAGAGTGAGCATTCCCATAAAGTAGTTTATCGCTACTTAATAATGCCTCCAAACTATTCTTAACTTTAGATTTCAAATTAACTTGCAGTGCAATTTATAACGTCAAATTAAAGTTTTCCGTTTTTGATCCAATTTTGTTCAAAATAAGTAATGAAAGTAATGAAATTATGAAAAAATAATATATTTTTTAACAATTATTTTTTAATTTTTGAATAACTAACTACAAAAAAGTGAAAATCAGTTTTTTGTTGCAAAGCTTCTTTATTGTTTTAGAAGCGATGCGAAACTTTAAACAAGTAAACATATATTCAATTAATCTTCGACGCTACAGCAAATGGAAAATTTAAAATTTATTGTGTTTTCATGCTTTAAAAATTTAAAACTATTGGGGTTTATTTCAAAAGCAATTTCACGTGAAATAAAAATAAATAATCATACAGTTCATCTAGTTTAGCAAACGTACAGTGCAAAACAGTAATTTCCAGTAAAGGAGTGCAATAATCATGGTAGTGGAACAGAGGAATTTACGAGATGGTATAATCTAGGACTTTGATATATTTATCAGTCTTTAGTATCTTTGTTATTTGTTTTGAGTTTCAATCACAATGCAATCTTTAAACAACTTTAATGTAATTTTTGTGTTTTTCGAAAACTTGTGACAAGAAACGGAGCAATAAAGCTTTTTTACATTAAGTCATGGTCAATATGTAGTTAAAGTTTGAATGTGTATACTACACTGCAATGTAAATAACATTTTATCTCAAATTTTCAAAATCAACGTACAGTAAAATATGAATTCAAATGACCACCCCACTCCCCCACTCCCCCATGTTGACAAAAACATCTACTAAAAATGTCCACATTAATTCTAGTATGGAAATAATACATTTACTGCATTCCTCGGATATTTGTAAATTTTGTAATCGTATTTGGCTTAGCTTTGACAATGATATAGACCAAGCGGAATTTTCTGTTGAAAAAGTACAACCTTTTCAACTGTAAAATAAACCATTTAATGGGTTTTGCAATTTTATTACCGTATGAATCATTCAGCATTTCTATTTCTATTATGACTACTCTAACAAGTGCCTGTTATGAATCAAGCCTGACGCATATGATAAGGATGAATATTTTACTCCCATATATGGTAATTTTGAGGTACTTGTAAATAAATGCAATAAAAACCTAATAATGAAAACAATAATTCATGTTTCTTTTCACTTTCTAATTATAATTAGACGCAGAAAGCTCTCCATGCATGCTAAAATAATGTAAAACACCAATTAATGAAAAAGAAAACTGTATGTGTGAATTTTTTTATCTATGACCCATCTCACACTCCGTTGAAGGTAGTGTTTCATTGTTCTGTAGATCTTAATTTTATATCAGTAATGGAACATTTGCATTGATGGACTAACAAAATATCCAATGTTGACCACTTGCCCTATATTTTAAATGCAATTAAAATCATCATAATCAACACAGGAGCATTTCTTTTTTTAACTTTATTCTTTGATTTATATTATTTCGAATTCCACTAAGAATTTTATAGAAATTCAATTTACATCGAGATGATATACTCATTAAACTTCAGTATAGCATTATCAATTTCACCATGTGTGACAGCTTTGCAACACGGAATTTTATATCGACAAAACATCTTTGTCTCGTTGCCGCCGGTTATATATAGCCCTAAATAGTGTCAAATTGCCCCAAATAGTTTTATGTAGGCCCAAATGGTTTCAAATAGCCTCAAATATTTTAAAATGGCCCTAAATAGTTTTTAATAGCTCCAATATCCGTTTCAAATAGTCCCAAATAGTTTTAAATGGCCTCAAATAGTTTCAAGTAGCCCTAAACAGTTTCAAATAGCGCAAAATAGTTTTAAATAGCCCTAAATAGTTTTTAATTGCCTCAAATCGTTTTTAATAGCCCAGAATGTTTCTTAATTGTCACAAAGGTTTCAAATAGCCCTAAATAGTGTCAAATTGCCCCAAATTGTTTCAAATAGCCAGAAATAGTGTTAAATTGCCGCATTTAGTTTCAAATTGCCCCAATTAATTTCAAATTGCCCAAATTCGTTTTAAATAGCCCAGAATGGTTTTTAATACTCACAAAGGTTTTAAATAGCACAAAATAGTTTCAAATTGCCCCAAATAGTTTCAAATTGCCCAGAATAGTTTAAAATAGCCCAGAATGGTTCTTCATCGTCACAATGGTTTCAAACAGCTCAAAAAAATTTAAATAGCCCCAAAGAGTTTCAAATATACTCAAATAGTTTCAAGTAGCCCCAAATAGTTTAAAATAGCCCCATGTAGTTTCAAATTGCTTCAAATAGTGTCAAATTGCCCCAAATCGTTTTGAATAGCCTACAATGGTTCTTAATAATCACAAAGGTTTAAAATAGTCCTGAATAGTTTCAAATCGCCCTAAATAGTTTCATGTAGCTCCAAATAGTTTCAAAAAGGCCTACATAGTTTTAAATAGCTCCAAATAATATCAAATATCCCACCAAAGTTTCAAATAGCCCCAAATAGTTTCTAATTACCCCAAACAGTTTCAAATTGCCCCAAATAGTTTAAAATAGACTAGAATGGTTCTTCATCGTCACAATGATTTCAAATAGCTCCAAATAAATTTAAATAGCCCCAGAGTTTCAAATATACTCAAATAGTTTCAAGTAGCTCCAAATAGTTTTAAATAGCCCCAGGTTGTTTCAAATTGCATCAAATAGTGTCAAATTGCCCAAAATCGTTATAAATAGCCTAAAATGGTTCTTTATAATCACAAAGGTTTAAAACAGCCCTGAATAGTTTCAAATCGCCCTAAATAGTTTCATGAAGCTAAAAATAGTTTCAAATAGCTCCAAATAGTTTCAAATAGCCCCAAAAAGTTTCAAATAGCCCCAAATAGTTTCAAATATCCTCAAATAGCCCCAAATTGTTTCAAATATGCACAAATAGTTTAAAATAGCCCTAAATAGTTTTAAATAGCCTCAAATAGTTTCAAGTAGTCGAATCAGCTTTAAATAGGCTCAAATGATTTCAAATGGCGCCAAAAATCTTTGAATACTCCAAACGGTTTCTTATATCTCCATATGGTTCTGATTGACAATAGTCCAATAGAAATCTGACGATACTTTCTTAGAGCGTTGTGAATGGTTTATTTTATTACAAAAATCTGATTCTTTCTAATGTTACACATCATTTTAAACAGTTTGTTCTAATGGATGGCCACAATTATAGTGAAACCAGCAGCAAGTAAAAGATAGAAATTTTACTCTGTTGCAACCTTAAAAGTATTCACTTACCCCAAAGGAGTAGACCCTCCTAAGATTTCCAAAGATTTGTTATCAATGTCATCAGTATAAGAGAAAACAGGCGCCTCTTCACTCTAAAAGTCATCAAAGTCTAATCCCGGACTAAGGGCTTGACTGAGCCATTATTCAGCAACTTCAAGTTTTATGTATCAGTTCTTACTTTTATTTAAATTGTCACTTGCAAAATTACATATTTATCATCGCAAATTTGTCTTTCTGTGCATATAATTAACATACTCAACAATTTTAAATTCACTTGACTTCAGTAGACAGCTTAAAGTGTATAGAATCGTATAGTATTAATCTCATATTCTATAATTCCGCGTCGTTTTATGTCTTTGTGCAACAAATACCTTAATCTGTCAACCAAATCCTTCAAATCGAACTTGCGTTCGCGTTATCAATTGCAATGACCCATTTAGACATACCGATGTTTATGTCTCAACAGGACAGTTTTTAGGTACATATCCCATTGTAAACAGTAGTGTAAATGGAGCAGAAAAAATCGTTTGTGATTATTAGGAATGATCAGTACTTTTATGAGTTGCGAACATTTTATAAAATGGAACTTCAAAAAGGTTTGCCGTAATATGCAATAAAATGATTACAAAAAACAAAATAAACTGCAAAAAATGCCAAATAGAACATAAAAAGCTCAAATGCTAAAAACCCAAATACACTTAATCCAAAAAATAAAAAAAATGCGGTCTTATAAGTACAAAAGTTCGATGTAAGCAGTTGTTATAGAAATTTCCTGACAGTCTAAGAACACAAATCTGAAAATTGCCAAATTATAAAACTTATTCCATACGTTTGAGAAAATTCATTGACAAATTCATTAAACAGCATTTTCGAAATCAAAAGCATGATGACTGATATTTTATAAAATAAACCGAAAAATGCAAAAACATGATATAAATCTCATTGTCTTACGATAATGAGTCTTTATATAGAATCTCAATGTTGTGGCTTTAATATTTGCAATAGGCATATATTTCAATGCAGTCTCATCCCTAGTAATCATTTATATTGTCATAAATTAATTTTGATCATCTGAAGTAGTTTTTTGACGATTAAAATTATATTAAACAAGGTGTCTTAGCATAAATCGTCAGATAGGAGAAGAACAAATACATCAAATTGAGAGAAAACAATTTCCTAGCCTTTAAAAAGAGGTCAAATAATTTACCCATTTATTGCAAGTAGAGCAATCGGTATATCTAACTTGCGACTTAAAGGGTACAGGCAATGATACTAAACGCTTTGTCTCATGTTCTCCTGCAATCTAGAGAACGAATGGGCAAAACACGGTAATTTCAATGGCGTAAAGTAGCTTTTGACCACTCAATAACGAACACTTGAAAGTTCAATTTATGTTCGCATAAGCTTTTCATAAGCCTCAGCAAATAAAATCAAGATTAGTAAATGTCTGCTATTTTCAAGCATGAACTTTGCATATTTTTGTGCTTGGTGTTATCAATCATTTTATTAATTTCACTTTCTGTTCAACAGGATTTGCTTCTCACGTCATTGTGAGTGAAGTGCTTTTTTCACTTATAATGAGACACATGACAACACACTCAATAACGAGCACTAGAAAGTTCAATCTATGTTCGTACAAGCCTTTTTAATCCGTCAGCAAATAATATCAAGATAAGTATTAATCTCCTTTTTTTGAAGCATGAACGTTTACACATTTCTGTGCTTGTAATTATCAATCATTATATTTATTTAATTTAATTTAAATTTATTGCTCCTGACACCATTGAGATTGAAAGTGAAGTACTTTTTTCACTAATAATGAGACACATGATTGACAAGGCAATATAACAAACAGGATGCTGACCAGACATTGACGTAAATTTCAAAGTTCATTTTATTATAAGCTCCAATTGAATGTCCTTTGTTGGAAGATAAGCTACTACAACAAAATGCAGTAATTGATGATCGGCGTCATCCGGGCCAATTTCTATTCAATCCAATCCCATTCAACCCAAAAAACTACCTAAAGGTCTCAAAATTGCCCATATTAACATAAATGGTTTATATAATAATATAGACCAATTAGCAAGAATAGTCTTTGACCTAAATTAAGATATTATTGTAATTTCTGAGACACATCTTAATTTGAAACAGGAATACCCAAATCTTAATATTGGTGGGTACAATGTTATCAGAAAAGACAGAGAATCTTTTTGGGGTGGGCTTGCTTATTTCTTTAAAACTTCTATTTGAATAAATGTATTAGACAATCCGACGTTTCTTAACGATGTAAAATCTATTTGTTTATCATCTAAAGTAGTAAATATAGGCCCTATACTTATCTCTTGCATTTATCGTGTACCGAATAGCTCTAAACCAATGTTTTTTGGAGACCTGAACCCTTTCTTACATAAAATTTGTGACTATAGACCATAGAAGTATATTACCTACACAAACTAGAAGAAGAGCTTCTGTATTAAAAATTGAGGATAAAAGTTTCGATTATCAGAGCCCCCCGAATAAAAGGCATGTGAACTCAACTGCAAGGGGATGACCCGAAGTAACCTTTTGCAATAATTAAGAGCGTTCGCAGTATTTTGCACCTTTGTAGGTATTTTATAGTTCATATAGAAATCCGTTCTATTATAGAGTCGCATGATCGCCCCATGTACTCACAAATCTGTAAAGGATTTTTACATACAAGTCGAGCCCACTGCTATAGACTTCGCCACGAGGATTTTTATACCTTTGGTGATTTCAATATTGACTTAAGTAAAACCATTACAGTTAGTTCATTATTGTTGCAATCATTTAATGAGTATGGGCTCAGACAAATTGTAAATGACCCAACGCATACTACAAATAACAGTATATCTCTTATTGACTATATTTATGTAAATACATTGGATTTTTGTGTTTCGTCTGAAGTCTTTTCTACTGGACTATCTAATCATGATTTGGTTTATATTGTAAGGAAAAAATCTAAGCCAGTTATGTGCACTAAAACTATTATTAAACGTAATTACCGTAACTTTGATGGTAAATTATTTTTATCTGACCTGAAGCAATTTCCATGGTCGTCATTAGATACCTTCAGTAATAACTTAGATGATTATTATTCCAATTTTGAAAAAACCTTTAGTAGATTTGTTAAATTTAAGAGCCCCCCTTGTACCCAGAACTATTAAAGCTAAACTTTCTGTTTGGCTAGACATTGATCTAAAGCGTTTAATGCATCGTAGAGCTATCGAAAATGGTTTACTATAAAGCGTGTTACCGAATTTAAATATCTGGGAATTTGGCTTGATGAAAAACTTACTTTTGAATACCATGTTAAACAAACTGTGATTAAGGTAGCTCCTAGAATTTATTATTTATTTAAGACTTAAATGTTTCATTCCCAAACATAAAATGCCTGATGTTTTTAAGGCTATTAATAATTTTATCATTAATTTTTATGATGTATTTTGTTCCACAAAATAAGTGGGAGTATATTTAATTAATGATAAGGTTTAGTAGAGGTGTTGTAATTTATTGTAGTATAGTGTAAAATCTGATAATAGAATAGAAAATCTTAACTGGTCTACTTAGATAAAGGCGTCCTTTACAAAAAGTTCCCTAATAATGTAAAGGTACCATAACACATTTAGTTGTAGTGTCAATGGTCTAAATGCGCTCTAGAATCTATGTCATACAAGTACACATTAGCCTTACCCCACTATGGTAATGTTACATTTTGTGAGTTTTAAGTAATTTAATTGCTCTTTATTGTTCAACTAAAAGAACGCGTCCTTTATTCAAAGTTGCCCCATAACGTAAAGGTGCCATTAAATATTCAAAGGGTACAAATAATCAAAGAAATTACTATTAGTTTAGTTAGTTAGTAAAAATGTTTGTTATGAAACGTATTGCTTAATGTATGAGTGTTTATTTTCTGGTTTAAAGATCACCATAATGTTACATGATGTTATTTAAAATTCACAATTGCGACTACACAGTATATGATTTGTGGTGAGATAAGGCATGTTTGAACTTGGTAAGACATCAAGAGTAATAAATTCATCAAATCATGGCTACCGAAATAAGAATGCAAATCATTCTGCATCATCATGATTCAAAGTCATAAATTCTGAAAACATCAATTTATTTCTACTACTACTTCATTTTATGATTTTATATAGTTAATAAACAAAGTTAATTGCACTTAAAATATATAAGCGTACGTGCACGATTGAGAAAGTATCCAGTGGAAAAATACAGCCAGAACAAGCATAAAAAAGTTGATTACGAAAGGACATAGGACAAGGACAAACGAAAAAGATGTCAAAAGGATGAAAAAAGGTCAAACAAGGGTTATTTCAAAAATGAGATGACTAAAAATATACATTTCAGGTCCATATTTTCTATATATAAAAGGAAAAACGTTGGTTCATCATAAAGGTAGGTGCCCTATCTCATACAGTTGATGAAGGGGGGATCGGCCTTTGTTTTGGTTTCATTTTTAGCATGGTAGATACATTTAGTGTCGTTTGAACTGCATAAGGGTATAGACTCTTTACTACGTTTTTAGCTTTGTGCAGCACTTTTTGTGAATTACAGCTTTTTACTGTAATGTTTACATCTTTACATCGGCTCGTTTGCATTGTTTTCGTTTTCTAGTAATTTTTCACATTTTAGTTTGAGATGCAATAAAAAGTATCAAATTTTAAATCTTTGACGGTAATGTAGAATAAATATCCATGTTGTATTCAAACCCGCCTTAAATATTTCAAAACAGAATAGTACAAAAGTAATGTTGGAAAATGTTAATAAAATCAATGTTTTATATTAAAAAATTGACAAAGCTTGTTTAATTTACCTAAAAATGTATTTTGTCAGACATAAATTATTATAAAAAATTTTCGTAATACCCGATTTAGAACCCCCCAACCCAGATAAGAAGCCCCCTCTAAATATAGCCTCGCCCTTGGTTACTGTATTTCTAATAACCTTGTCCCCCCTCGGAATAGAGTCCCTCTTGGGAAATCATCAAAATAAAACCTTATTGGGAAGGTAAATAAAATCCCCCCAGAATAAAGCTCCTTCCCGGGAATAGTACCCCACCCCCCCCTTGAGGAGGTTCAGAAATTAATTCCGCATGGGGTTCTTAATGTGTTTTACGATAGCTGTAGAAGTGTGAAAAAATGTAGTTAGAAATAACGTTGGGTTCAAAAACGTGCCAACTAAACTTGAGGTATGTAGACAGTGATAAATAAAATAATATGATAAATAATTATTGTTTTTTACATTATAAAAAGAATGAATAAAAATATCGTTAAATTTACCTTTAAACCATTAAAAAATATATCTGCTGTGTGTAATTTTTTTTAAAACACTTGCTTTAGAAGAGTATAAAAAAATTGAGATAAAAAGGTTGGGTTAGAAAAGGATGAAAATGGTACAAGCGTTCTTATGAAAATGTGATAGGCGAAATAATTTACCTGTCCCGTACCTACCATGTTAAATAAAATATCATTGATGCATATGGTAGTTAGTTCCCTATCTTAAAACGTTGGGGGGAAGTCTCCGACACTCTGTCTAACTGTTGTCGCTAATTTATAAAGCCCATGTAAACATTCTTTACTTTTGATTTCAAATTAACTTGCGGTGGAGTTTAAAACGTCAAATTAAGGTTTTCCGTTTTAATTCAAACCGTAACAGTGTATGTCAGTTTGTCAAAAAGTTTAAAAAAATTAAAAAGCTTTTTTTGTTGTAGAAGCAGTATGCAACTTTAAACAAGTTAACGTATAATTAATCAATCTTAGACGCTACAGCAAATGAAGCGTTTTAAATTAATTGTATTTTCATGCATCGAAAGCCTTTAACTATTGGGCTTTATTTCAAAAGTAAATTCACGTGAAATTAAAATAAATATTTGTCTATCATATCAATCCATCTAGTTTAGCAAATGTACCAGTGCAAAACACAAATTTCCAGTACATGAGTGTAATAACCATTGTAGTTTTGCAGAGCAATTCATTAAATAAAGATAATCTGGGGCTTTGATAAATACATTAAACTTTAGTACAGGGCGTTTAATAAATACCAGGTGTAGGGAGATTAATATGGAAAAATTTCCGATGCATAAGCACAGAGAAATAATTATATAACGTTTAACCTGCATAGAACAATGAACTTTAGTTGGAATTAAAAATTATAGTTGATCAAAAAGACTTCAATCTTCTATAGACCTTAATAGTATATCAATAATTAATATTTTACATTAATGAATTAACAATATACCCAATTTTGACCATTTGCCTCATATTTTAATTGCAATTAAAATCGTCACAATGAACAATCAGCCCAGAAGTATATCGTTTTTAAACTTTATTCTTTGATTTATATTATCTCAAATTCCACCAAAAATTTTATAGAAACACGATTTACATCGTAGATGATATACTCATTAAATTTCAATATAGCGTTATCCACTTCGTTATTTGGGACAGCTTTGCCACACGGAATTTTATATCGACGAAACATCTTTGTCTCATTACCAACGTATGGAATAAGCTGCCCTGCACCAATAACACTATCAAACCCTTCCGGAGGCTGAGCAAAATTATTGTGAGCACAGACTGATTTAAAGGTTTTGCCCAGATTAATGCCGCATAAGAATAAATAGCCAATTGTATTTGGAACAGTATTCCCGTCACAGTATTGAGCACTTTTGCTTACTCTATCTGCAAAATAAATTCCGTTTCCAAACATTTGTCTATTTTCTGAGTTGGATGGCAGACAAAATCCTTGGGATAAAATTCCACCTATATTATCTTTTTTAGTTCCATGCCACAAAAGCATCATGTTCGATTTCTCATACTCGTGATTGTATTCTTCGTAACGATTTATTTTGAATATTTTTCGTAGGCTCATTTTAAACGAATGGCATTGGCTGTTTTCAAAGTAGTTTTCCAAGTCTGCATACACCTGTTTCGTAGGGCATAGAAGAGTTACTATCAAATGTTGCTTAAGAATGAATTCAGGCCACTCGGTAATCCTTGAAAGCAGTCTGTACCTACAAAAGGAAAACTATTATTTTTTAATTATTTTTCGGAGCGGCCCAATTCAACGCTGTACTAAAAATTTGCAGCGCTACTATTATAAACTAAATGGTTAGATTTGTTTTACAAAAAAGGTTGCTGTAGCAATAAAAATGGGTAGCATTTTAGATTGTAGGCCTTCTGAAAACCTACTGAATGCCCCATGGGACAACTGCTACCTCATCCTATATATTTCATGTACAAAAATGCCTATTAACCTTGCAGGTTTTGAAAACTTTCTATAAATATGCTAAGTCCTAATTAATTTCCCAGGCTGTGTCGGGAAATTAATTATCTCGGATTGAATGGTCCCTTTCCATCCCATTCCCTCGTTTGGATGGGATTGAATGGAAATTTTGGCTCGAATGGGATGACGCCGATCACTAGTTAAATGTTAATGTTAAATTTTCACAAAATTTATCTTTTCAATTGCTGACCAAAGAATAATATAACTAGGACTTTAACCCTTTAGGAACAAAGGAACCCTTTGGGAACAAAGGAACCCTTTGGGAACAAAGGAAGCTGTTTGGGAACATAGGAACCCCTGTGGGAACCTCTTTATCGGTACCGTACCGTCTACCGTACGTACCGTTGAACCGTATTATAGTAAGATAACGGTGGCAGTGGAGAAGCCATATCGAAAAAAAATGTTTTCCCTATCTTTAACATTGGGTCAAAAATTTGACCTTTTTATTGTGACCTTGGGGTGGTCCTACAGGTCTCATGGTATTAATAAGTGTTACATTATGTAGTATCAATTTGCAATTCGAATTTTTAAATTTGGAGTTATCAACGAAAAATCTTACTTAAAGGGCCTATCCCTACAGGTACCCTTAGCAT
>JAQFYJ010000517.1:0-12826 GCA_034694685.1 Isotoma anglicana | reverse complement strand
TTTGAGCCGCAGCAGTTTACTTCTAGCCTTGCGACAATCTACATTATTGCAATGATTGGATTTGTTATAGCCATCATAGTTCTGCTTTTTGAACTGAGATATGAGATTTGGAGTTTCATTCAGAAACTTTTTAAGCCAGTTGGGAAATTGACAACCGATTTGGTTGCAATTTGGTCCGGATTAAAAAATCAATTATTTATGTTGTGTAAACCAAAAGCAAACAACGCTAATAATCCAATTCGCCATCTTTTGAACGTGAAAAAAATAATAGTGAAAGCTGGATAAAAAGGTCTTAGAATTATTTAGCACTTAAATTTAAACGTAAAGGAAATAAAAAATAATTTTTACGTTGTAAACGTTTTTGTTTTCGTATTACACGACATTTTACACTAGAAAACATTGATCATATTTACTTAAACAAATAAAAATGAATCCACGATTTCAATCTATTAGATAATGAAAGTTTTCGAGAAGCTCACATTAAGGTACTCAAAATTTTAAAACTGGCCAGTGTCCACTACAAGTCGTCAATTGGAATTTTGAGTGATAAAACAACTGAAATCTTATGTCTATTGATATAAATATTGAGCGTGAGATATTAGACATTTTAGTTCAAGCCTTCATTGAATATCTTATAATAATATAATAAACCTTTATTCGATTCGATTTATATTGTCCACCCAAAGTGGCATTTTTTAAAAGTAGCATAAATTTGAGGACTGAAGTTCTGCTTAACGTTTCACATGAGCATTTTGGCAAACATGCAATTTACTTAACATAATTAATTTTAAGATGAATATAATTTTCCACGAATACATTCAACTTGAAATTTCTTAACGCGCTTTGGTGAAGTATAAATTGTTGGATAAATCGTTTATAAATAATTCATTTTTTAAAATATATTTAATAGGTTATGTAGGATTGGTGCTAATTAAAAGAAAAGGTCAGTTTCCCCTAACAATGCCATACCAAAACAAGCATTAAGAAACTTGTCGTCATTTTGCCACCTTTTTGTCTTTTGACATCTTGATCCAATTTTGGCAGCTGGATCCCAAGTGGCAAAATCGTCATTTTGCCAATTTTGGGACGATTTACCACCTCAATCTAACCCTGGTTTCACCCTTTTGCTAGACTAAGCATTAAACTACTCTACTATAAACAACCAAAATTTTAAAGAAGCGCATTGTTATAATGGCAGTTTGAGATGGCGTATGACAGTAGCTTGCGCGGATGTTATAACTACGGTGAAAAATGAAAGTAAAAAGTTCTGCTATTTGCAAGTCTAATATACGAGTCCAAAATGAACATATTATACCTGATACTGACATTATTTGTCCTAATTAATAATAAACTAATACTTTTGTCCAACTGTAACAACGGAGAATACTTTATACAGAATTTGGCTGCACATCTGAAAGTTTTCGACTTCTGCTCAATGAATATTTGGTCTTTTGGACATTACAATTTTGAATTCCAATCACTAGCGTACATTCCCCTTTACATTCAAGATTTGACAACGGACTTCAAGAAAATCCCAACATTCCAAAATATTCAAAAATCTAAGCATTTTGTGCAGAAATGTTCATTTTATGCTCATATCGTCCCCGGTCATTATTATCGTAAAATAAATACAGCTAATATTCTAACCAAATTAGCGAATCTCGGTTTATATGATGATCCGTTGAAGAAGTTCCACGTCCGACGCAACCAACCCCTACTGTCCTATCACGGCTTTGTTGCTTCTCAACAAGAAATTGGCAATGCAAAAATTTCAAAGCTTTCTAATAAACCGGAACGCTTAAATAACATTGGAAATCTCACGAAAGATGTAATAAATAAAATTGGCATTAATCACCTTTTTGTATTTTTTCTTCAACAAAATGCTTCAACTAGTCTAGTAATTACGGATATTTGGTATCAGTCTTTGGACCAAATCACTGAATTCAACAGTAAAGCTTCTTGGCAAGGCTACACAGTTATGTGGAACAATCAGCGGAAAAGGGAAATCATGGACAAACGAAATATGAAACGAGTTTTGGCACAATATAAAAAATCTGCGTTTATTACTGTAGACAATCTTTGCAAAAGCTCAACTGAATTCAAAAACCGCATATTTATACCTGATAATTTTCAGACGGTATGGAAGAATCTTAAAAATAAGAAAACCAAGGATTTAACTTATTTAAGTGTATTAAAATACATTTTATACAACAATCAAAGAAGAAACACAAACCGAACAGAGTGTGGATTTTATGGGACACCAAAAGTACGATTTGGATCAGTAATGGAATCCTTTTATGCATTTCGATTCCTAAATAAACCTCAGAACTTTATTTTTCTTAAAAACACAAGTTACATTTTCCTTACTTGTTCCCCACTAACCAATTTGTTTGAACTGGACCATTTTCACAAACCATTTGGACCTTCTGTATGGCTCTGTTTCTCAGTTTCTATTTTCCTGACTTTTTTGTGCTTAGTTTTAGCTAACCCGGAAGAGGGATTAGGCACTCATGTTAGCAAGATTTTGAAAATTTGTTGTACGTTAACCGAAGTTTCCCAGAGCGTAAAGGAGACACAAGCTTACAAAGGAAAGAAATACTTCTATTGTTTTTTCTGTCTTTGGGCTTTAATAGGGATTATTTTAACAAACGTATACAAAGGAAAAGTGGCTAACAGAATTATCATTCCTGTCATCAAAGAATATCCGCAAACATTTGCCCATTTGAAAAAGTACAGATTTACACTTCTTTCAATAAAGTCGGCATTTTCAAAGGAAGACGATCGTTTTATATTTGTATCTCCAAATCAATATAAAAACAAAGAGAATGGGTTTACGTCATTTGTCCATGATGATCTGACGTCATACTTTCATAGAAGGTTGTCAGGAGTCTCCCGTCACGTAAACAAGTGTTATGAGTGCATATTTTATAAAACATCTAACAATAAATGTCTACTAAATTGCAACAGTCTTTCATTGTTTTCGTACGTGAAACCTGAATTAAATCTAACTAAAATGCTAGACAGCTCCATAAGTCGTTATTTATATGCGAATTCCAAAGTTGCTATTATTTCTGAAGTAGTGGAAGTAATTGAGAAGTGTGACAAAACTGTTTTCATTGCTAACAATCACTTAATGAAAGCCTTTAAAAGTAGGATTTTCCAACATCGATCAAGGAAAACAAGATATGAATATGTACAAAGTACAGAATCGAAGTATTGGAGCATAACATTTTTGGAATACGATTATTATAGAAGTGGATTGATGTATACGACGTTTAAGTTGCTTATAGAATCTGGAATTTACTCAATGTGGGAGAATTTCTTTGAAAAGTTGCAAGAACCCAAATACTACGGGGGGATATTTGAAGACGATAGGTTTCAACCTCAGGCTTTAACCTCTAATCTGTTTACGATTTACGTTTTAGCAATGTTTGGATTAGGAATAGCTACGTCAGTTCTACTGTTGGAAATCAGATATGAGATTTTGAAGTTAATGAAAAGCGTTTATCTTTTAAGTGTAAATGTTGCAATTAGTTTTATCCTGTTTTTACAGCGAATAATCAAACAACTGTTTCGATTTTTGTACATTCCATACATTATTGACAATCAGGTGATTATTTATAATAACAGCCTCATTCAGGTTGAAAGAATATGCGATAAACCGAGAATTTTAAAAAATAGTTTGTAAAATTACATAATAATTTAATATGAAAAATACAGCGTTTACATATATCAAACACAAAACAAATCATGTTTAGGGGAATCAGCATGGGAATTATTTCTATGAGTTATGATTCGTAATCTGAAGTAAATCATCAGTTAGGCTAACGAAAATCAATAGGCAGGAGGCACGACGAGATTTACAATAATTAGTGTTTAAAATTTTATTGAATAGACGTTTTAGGTTTGAAGTTACAAATCATACTGTGGGTTTGTATCAAATAATCTAACCTACGAAGAGAGATATTATTATGAGAGGAGATTTTCTGTCTATATGGAGACAGGAAATTTCTCATCAGAATTGACCTATTGAGGAATGTCAAAAGCCCAGGTGCAAGTCTGAAACTAAATTAGAACCTCCGTCTAATGAATGAGGAAGGCATCATTCCTTTCTGTGCTGATAAGGGGTCACAGGTTAAAAGGTGTCAAAAAAGTTCTTGACGATACCCATGGAGATTTTGTCGTTTGAACCCATTGAAGCTGTGAATGGTTCATAAAAAATCAACCATGAGGGAATTTGGACATTCTTCCTTATGTTTTCCTCTGTTATTAGTAAGGATCGGAATAAATGCGATTATATATATGCAAATATGCGCTTAAAATTTTAAAAATATGCACTTAAATATGCATTAATAATTTGATTTTTTTACTTTCTACAAGCATTTTACACATAAAAATAAACGAATAAACTTAAAATTTAATGAATATAAATTAAATATCTCGTTTTTGTAACTTTATATAAGTTTTTCAGTAAAGAAATGGGTCAGTGGGTCATTAAAGAAATACTTAAAAATGTAAGTATGACTAAAATGTTCTTTTTAATTCAACGGATTTCAGGTTTCATTGAATGTTCCGAAAGTTTTCTTCCGAAAACGCCAAAACTGGTGATTTTAATTCGTTGTTATTTCAAAATACTCTTTAGTTACAGTTACAGACCACCTATAGGATAAAGATTCCCTCCAAAATAATATAAACTTGCAAGGCTATAAATGTTAGGTCCGGATTGTTCCATTCGCTATCTAGTTTATATTATCTTAATTATACGTTTGGTTTTTGATTTTAAAAAATCTAAAACAAAAAGTACTTTTAAACTTTTAAAGATTTGAATCAGGAATTTTCTGAAAATTATATAGTTTGCGATGTCAAATTTACGCTAAATTGTAAAATGTTTCACAAAAAATGCATTTATGGTAAAACATTTCATAGAAATAGACTAATTTGTAGCTGCAGCTAAAATGGGCAATTTTCGTTGTAATATGCACTAACTATGAAAATATGCAAAAAAGGCATGTAAAGCCTAAAATATGAAAAAATATGCAAAAACAAGTGCCCTCCATTCGCTTTGTTTTTATGTAGTTCGTCCACATCCTAAAGTCTCGTTGACCTATCTTTTAAAACCATCGATATGTAAAACGTCCCAAATCCTATCCTTAGTCATCAGACAATCAGCAGTATAGTGTACAGTGGTTTTCTTCATACGATAGCAGGATTTTTTCTGATAATTTATTGAAGCTTGTAATTGAATACTTCAACAATGTGTCATTAGTTTATGGAATATGGAATATCCACTTTTCTCAAAAATATCCACTATGACTAATAGGTATTTTAATGATTTATGACATTTGTGGTTGTTATTAACGAAACTAATTTATTTCAATATTTTCAAACTGCTCTCAATTTGTCAGGCAATTACATTGAAATTTAAATTACTGACATTTTACACAATTGATTTAAGTATTACGAGCTAGGTCTACCCAATTTGTTATTTGGTTAGGAATTACAGAGGTGTCATTATTTTCATCTATCCGGTTGTTTTTTTAGACTTATTATAATCCTTAAATGAATTGAGAATACTTGTTTCACTTCAGAAACGTTCTATACGCTAACTCAAGTATGTCTGCACCACTGGCAAAAAATTCTCCAGTTCCTAATTATCGTAAAAATGATTTGCATAAAAGCGGAAACACTTTTGCTAAGTTTTAAGTATAGTTTTGGAATGTCTCTACGTTCGCATTTTATTGAAAACTTGTAAAATTCTTCTAATTTGAATTAAATACCGAAATATTTTAACTATAGTATCAGTAAAAAAATATCAACTCTATTCAACTTCTTTTTAACTTTAACTTTCAACAGAAAAGTACTAAAATTCTAATGTGGAAAACTTCCTTGATATATTTTACAGTGCGAGTTCATTAAATTATCAATTTAATAACAATTAATAGCCATTATCCATAATTTTGTGGATTAAGTAGAGTATACAGTTTGTATTTTTTTTATAAAACCATAGTAATTTTTCTTTTGGCCACACACATCTATTTTGTGAAACAAATTGAACTCGTGAAGTCAATATAACGATCTGTTTCTGCTTCTAGTTTCAGAGCCAAATAAAGATTTCTCCAATATAAGGCTGACTTTCTTAAAGGTTTTCTAAGATGGAATTTTTCTTTCAGTTTGCAATTTTTTTCTTAATTTATTTTGAAAAAACATCATTCTCCAACTGCAACAGTGGCGAATACTTAATCCACGATTTGGCGAAACACATTAACGTGTTCAAATTCTGTTCCATAAATATTTGGTCATTTGGACATTACAGTTTCAAATTTGAATCACTATTATATACTCCTCTGTACATTAATGATTTTACAGATGAACAACCGCTAAACCAAAGTTTCCAACGTTTCCGAAAAAGTACTCATCATGCACAAAAGTGTTCCTTTTACGCTCATGTCGCACCCGGACATTATTACCGTGATATGCATGCACCATGCAATCTTGAAAAATTAGAAAGTCTCAAAGTAAACTCTGACCCTTTGAAAAAAAGTTATGTTCGACAAAACCAGCCATTACTTTCCTACCACGCACTTATTGCTTCCCAATACGAAATTAGGCAAGCTAACCATACACTGTGGAAAGAGAATTACCTGAATAATGTTGGAAATCTGACAAGAGAGATAGTACGGTTGATTGGCATTGATTATTTGTTTGTATTTTTTCTTAACAAAAGTACTGTAGCGAGTCATGTCATCACAAAAATTTGGTATCAACCTCTTGCACACATTACGATTTCCAATACTAAAGCTTCCTGGCAAGACTACACAGTTATTTGGAGTTCCCATTGGGAAATACCAACTATGGATGAAAAAAATCTCAAGCTAATTTTAGAAAACGATAAAAAAACAACTTTAATTACAATAGACAAGCCTTGCAATCGAGATTCAATATTTTTCAAGGACGAGATATTTTTGCCAGATGTGTTTTATAAAGTAAGCAAGCATGTGAGAAACACGTACAACAGGGAGTTGACGACATCTTTAAGAATATTGGCATACATTTTACATGAAATACAAACGAGAAATACGAATCAAACGGAGTGTGGGTATTATAGTACACCAAACGTAGAATTTAGAACATTAATGGGAGTCCAGTATTACGATCTGAAATATTATTTGTTAAGTCACCAATTTGGATTTTTTGTAATTCTCAGAAATACAAGTTTCAGTTTCCTCACTTGTTCTCCCCTCACCCAATCGTTCGAAATGGACCATTTCTACAAACCCTTTCGACCCTACGTTTGGCTATCTATTTCAATCTCTCTTCTAATAATTTTTGTATTTCTTGTTTTATTAACCCCCAAAAATGGTTTGCATTCTCAAGGAAATATGATTTTGACTTTGTGTGGAGCATTAACTGAAGTTTCTCAAAGTATCGGGGAAACTCGAGCTTATACAGGAAAGAAATACTATCTTTGTTTTTCTGGTTGTGGGTTTTCATCGGGATCATTCTAACGAATGGATACAAAGGCAAAGTGACCAATGGCATCGTCATCCCATTTATCAAAGAGTATCCGCAAACATTTGCACAACTCAAGAAATATGGATTTACACTCATCTCATTAAAACCGTTTTGCCCTTATTGACAAGACCAATTAAAGGTATTGGTATCTCCAAACCAATATAAAATGAGAAAGAAAATGAATTTACTTCTTTTCTGCATGAAGACCTCTCATTATATTACAAATTTTATGGTGGGTTTGGATTAAGTCAATTCGACTCGTGTTACGACTGTATTTTTTACCAACATACTGACCCTTATAAAATGTAGGATTGCCGCCAGAAATGTAAAAATCATTCTTCAACCTCATACGTCAACTCTGAGTTAAGACTGTTAAAAGCTTTAGACCGCATTATAACTCGCTATTTGTTTGCAAATTCAAAGGTTTCAAATATTTCTGAGATTGCCAAAGTAATTGAAATCTGTGACAAAACAGTGTTCGTTTTAAAGAACTACTTGATGAAACCGTTTGAAAAGATGGTTTTCGAACGTCGATCCAAGAGAACAAGATATGAATATGTGCGAAGTAATGAGTCTAAATATTGGAGCATTAGCTTTTTTAAACACGACTATCCTGGAGGTGTAGGTATGTATAAAACGCTAAGGTTACTTCAGGAATCGGGGATTTCGTTAATGTGGGAAAATTTCTATGATTGGCTGGAAGTGCCAAAGTTTCCCGCAGGGTTTAGAGAAATTAAATTTCAGCCTCAAGCTTTAACTTCTAGCTTTGTTACTGTTTACTTTATCGCAATAATAGGATTTGGAATTTCTACGGCTGTTCTACTATATGAATTAAGACGTGATATTTGGTGTTTTATTCAAAACCTTTATCATATTGCTCGAAATTTCGCTAGAGATTGTGGCCCGTTTCTATATCAATTCATCAGGCATTTGGTTCAGTTTCAGTACATTCGACCTAATAGCGATGGCTAAAATATTGTTGGTCGTTAAAGCTATTTCTCGTAGGTTGAGTAAAATACGGAGCACATTTTACTATAAATGTAACGTTTTTTACAATTATGAAATAAAGAAAGATGCAATTGAATACTCGAATTAACTTATTCGAAAAGAATCACATATTTCAATAGGACATAAAACCATGCGTAGGTTGAGGTAAAATGCTTAGATGCAAGTTATTTAACGGTACATTTCTGGCAATAGAAGTAGTAAGGTGATGATAGTTGTGAATATTCGAATTGGTATTCCGCTGACAGATAAGAAATTGCGTACACAAGTGCACATGAAAACCAGTGCTTCAATAATAGATACGATTGTAAAATAAAATTTATTTTTCCAAAATTTTTAATAAGCATTTGAACTTGAACCTCTTGTGCTAAAACCTTAAAAGTGGCATGCATTTTCAATCTGTTATTTTAATTTATGATATTTATAACCATGCAACCTAATACGTAGTTAACAAAAACCAAAAGTGAAATATTTATTCGTTTGAGTTCATTTTTTGGTGATGCGGCTTTCACAAATGTTTGAGATGTTCTTCAATTTTTTTGTAATGCTTTGAATAAGTTAGTAAATCTCATGAGTATATCTTTAGTTTAACTAAGAATAACACCTAAATATTTAATCATATATTATTATAGCATTTCAGTGTTTAAATACAACTAAAGAAATGTCCGTCTTTTACTATACAAACGAAACCACACACTTTTCTAAAAAGTTATATTTCACAACTTACCATAAAATGAAATTATATTTCCGTCATGTATTCTTTGTTGTCTTAATTCATTCAAATCATATAACTTTATTATTTTGTAAATACTTTATCCAACGTTTAGGTGAACATTTTAAAAGTGTTTGACTTCTGTTCCACGAATACCTATCTGGTCTGATGGACATGTCAATTTCAAATTTGAAGTCACTTGCATACATTCCTCTGTACATTTAGGATTTTACGATGAATCATTGTTCAACAAAACATTCCGATTCCGACACCAACACGTCTGACCAACTAAAAAGTTTACCCCAAAAAATTGATTATATAGTATTATTAAGCCACAATAATCCCTCAGAAGGCATTCAGGACCAACAAAATTTAAAGTTGAGACTAGACACCATAGATGCGCGTTTTAAATCGCCTGCATACGTTCGAAAATTCATGAAACATGTTTATCAGCCTGCGGTTTTTTTGTCACAAATATCATTCAGCGTTAAACGTTAATTTTTTCAGGAAACCTTTGAGCGGTTAATCGTTGTCCCTTTGTGTGTTGAACTTCGAGCAACGTTTCACATAACATAATCAAACTTTAGCATCAGCATTTTCATTGTTTGTAATTTGTAATGCGTGGTGTGTTGTAGCTAATTGTGCGATTTTAGTAACAGACTAATAATTAAGTTTTTTATAAATTAAATGTATTCTGTTGTTTCTTTTGATAAAACTAATATTGTAAACATTTCAAAATGTTTGTAATAAAACGCCGGAGTTGGAACGCTTGAAGTACTCTGTACAATTTAGAACTTTTGGGTTTTGTAAACGTTTAAACAAGGGTAGTATTATTTTGTTTCCTTTTAATTTTGTATTACTGCACTGAATTTCAATTTCAAGTATTTCAAAAAGTCATTTTCCAATTAAAATCTAACAATCATGATATTCTATGCATGCATGCAAATTTACACTCTTTTATTTTTACAATTTACAATTTTTTTCTCTTCGTGTGACATCTTATTGTTTGAATTCGTTACAGATACAATTATACACTATGGATGAAATAGAGAGTGAGAAGTCAAACGTTGACATGATAGTTTCACTGCCTCAGAAGGAAGCCATCAACTTTGAAACATCACAGAAAAAAGGAACGAAAATGGAAACTGGAACATTTCTGAATCCGAATGCAAATGAGTTCGTGCCTCGAAGTGCAAGTTGTTACCAGCGGACGGAGGCAGACGCAACGTCAAGTAAGAAGTCTTTAAAGAAGCAAGCAGAAAACTTCCCATCGATTCCTCTACAGTTTGCCAATTTGAAAACCGAAATTCCTTCGATAAGTGATCAGTTGAAGTTGGGCACGACAATGTTATGCTTAGGAGGGAGTATTTCGGGTCCAGGGGAGTTTTATGTGATTCCTGTCAGCATATGGAACGATTTGGAGGCTTTTATGCGGAAGTTACAGTAATTGCAATAATCAATATTTACTGCATTACTTGAATGTTTTAATTACTGTACGTTACCATATTATTGTAATTTATTTATTTTTAGGCTCGCTTATTTGGCGCTGATTCGTGGATCGCTGGACTACAGTTATGAAGACAGCGCTCCAAATCCGGAGGTATTGATCCCTGGGATGTATGTTGCGGTTTGGTATGAGAACGAATGGCATCGGGGTGTAATTTTGAGGAAGTTGGACTACAATGAAGATGAGCAGTTGGATCAGAATACTAACAATTACGTGGTAAGTTGACGTTTCTAATAATAATGGTGGAATCAAATCATTGATTAATTAGAAATTGAGACAGATATTTTCACCTCCTACAACAAATGAAAAACCCGAAAAAATCAATAAAAACACCCCATAATCAGTGTTCGCCCATTCCTTTATATTCAGTTGCTGGCTTGCTTGCTTAATTTGCTTTAAAGCGCTTTAAGCGCTTATACGAAATTTTGAGTTTTTCGCTTAAATTGCTGTATGGGCTATTTATTATTCCCGCCAATGCTTTTTTTGCTTAAATAGCAAATAAAGCATGGGCGGGAATGCAAAAAGCATTGGTGGGAATGTAAAAACAGCAAATAAAGCAAGCAAGCCATTTAAGCAAAAACAGCAACCAAAAAGTTGTGCTTAATGCTATTTCGGCGAACACTGCCCATAATGCAAAAATCTGTGAATTTATTAAACCACTCCGGAAATTATAAATAGAAAAGCTCCGGAGAAACAGCACACGGAACATAACGAAGTCCGCTGTAAAAGTTTGTAAAAGCCCAGGGTGGCGGTGGCTCATTTAATTTTCGTTGTTTTCACTTTCGGGCGGGGGTTCCTATTTTATTTTCCGGGTTTTCCATTTGTTTTAGGGGATGCTTAAATACATCCTTTGGAAATTTTCTTTGCTCAATTAATTCCAGGTGAGGATGATAGACTACGGATACTCGCACAATGCAGAGCTAAAGGATATCCGCTATTTCATGGATTCCTTCACTGCGGAGTTTCCTGCTGCAGCATTTCGGTGCCAATTGGATGTGAAGAATTCTCGGCAAGAGCTAATGACGAAGAGGGATTGGAATTCGAAGCAATGCAGAGCCTTTTTTCAAGCACTTTATGACAGACAACTCCAAATCAGTTTGAATGATTACTTCATAAATGATGCGGTATAATATTGCATTTCAATAGAATAAATATTTATAAAATAATTGGCTCGCGGTTATTTTGCATAACTCTCAAAACTTTTGGAGAAATTGTCCACCTCAATTAAAGAAATGGGTCAGCCAGGGCAAAGTAATGCGATGGTATGTAATTTTAGTTGTTTTTTTTTCAGGGAGAAAAAGTTTGGATAGTTAATATGAATATCTTAAACAAGAAGGATGTAAAAACTGAAGCGAAAGAATTTATGACCCATGAGGAATTAGTGCAGTACTTCTTCCAGAAGAAATGATGGATGCACTTTGAATATTTAAGCCCAATTGGATTACTGATAGAAAAAAAATTACAAAGTACTGGATTTATTTATACGAACTAATTATGATGATTTGTGCTCGAAGTGCTTTCATTTATATGTAGACTATTTCGAGACTAGTTCTTTCAATGTATTGTTTTTTGTTGAGAGTGTCGACTTTGATTCCTGGAAAAGTAATTATTGTGAAATAATTCAGCTTATTATTGAGTTATAATAATTAATTTGTGTCATGCTTTTTGATCAAATGAATGAAGATTTAATAAGGATTTAGGCGTAATTCATTTACTTGTTAAAAATAATTTAAATTTTAATAGGCACAAAATTCCAAATCCACTTTTGAAGCCTTCACAACTATTCTTTCCACTTTCAAATAGTGATTATGCGGATTTGTAGTGTTTCGTCGCAGTTTACGAAACTGAAATAATTGATTGGTTACTTTGTGCAAAGTTTGGGTGCATTCACTTGTTAACTTTTTAACCAAATGATAAAATTTCCGAATAACTTTCCAAATTTTATATCTCAGTTCGAATAGTAAAACCATTGTGGCTATAACAAATCCAATCATTGCTATAATGAAGATTGTCGCAAGGCTAGAAGTAAAATGTTGAGGCTCAAATTTATTCTCTTCAAACCCTTCGTCAAATCTTGGCATTTGCAGTCT